>JAODAL010004669.1:0-153217 GCA_025379985.1 Phyllomedusa bahiana | reverse complement strand
GTTTTAAACCTAAAACCTGCCTGTACTCCCTATACTTAGACTCCCCTTCCCTCCCTAGTATTTCCTATACCTGCTAGTACTGCCTTAGCAAACAAAACCCCCTAGTACTACTATACCTGCCGGTATGCCTAAAAACCCTACTATCCCTGTAGTACTACCTATCCCTGCCTGTATGTAAAAGTTACCTATACCCCCTGTATCCCTATCCCCGCTCCCTAGTATCCCTTTAACCCTCCCATCCCTGCCTAGTACTCCCTTACCTGCATTTATACCTTCCCTGCCTAGTACTGTATAGTACCTATACCGCCTGTCTACCTATCCCCTGCCGTACTGCCTATAAGCTGCCAAAACTGTGTTTCCTTCCCGCCTGTACTATGGGGGACAATGGCCCCTATAAGATGGGGGACATTAAACTCCCTATGTTTTTTTATTGGTATCTTTTTTTTTTTTTTAAAATTCCCCGTACGCTGCTTTTTCCCCCCTGGTTTACTGAGTCAAAAAGTTTTTCCTTTTTTTTTGGGGGAAAAGTGGGGTGCTCGGTTATATGGGTGGCTTATACTGAGTATATACGGTAAGTTCCCCAAAATTCTTTTCTTCTATCACAGACCGTTTTGTCCAGAAGGGGGCCACATTTCCCTCCCACCTCCCCCCCCTTTTCAAGAGCAGAATCAGGGTTTTAGATGCGGGCCCTTTTTGGACTCCAACCTTCCCCGTTGCATTGCTTCATCAATCTTTCCACTTTCCGATTTTTTAAAATCTGACCAAAGAAAATGAGGGAGAATTGAGACAAGATATTCGTTTTGCATCCGAACTGACCCGTTGGGGACTAGATGTAGGTTTGTCCCTCTATAATCCCTTAAATCGATGCCAATAGTGTCTGGAAAAGAGGTGCGGTCTTTAGCCAAAGCTGCTTAAAATTTTGGTTCACGCAACAAGTCAGAGTCCGTGGCACCCCAGAATTTTTCCCCCTGACCATAAATACTTACCTAACGACCTTATGGCTCATTACTGCTGGGTGTTAATCAACAGGAGCTGACAATAGAGGTAATAGGACCCCAAACCGAAAAATTCCCCAGCAGTCCGAGGGACACTATTACTCGGATCCATTTTTACAACACAAAAAAAAAACTTTTAAGACTCTCCGCAAAGTGATAAATTCCCAAAAACGCTTCCGAAAATTTCCATTTTCCGCCCTTTCAGCAGCCCATGAAAAAAGGGGGGAGTTCCCCCTTACAAAGCTTCCATGGGAAAGAGATATTCATACAGTGGGGTTTTTTCCAGTAAGCTTATCGTTGTTAGAGATGGTCCCCAATTCATTTGTAGCCCCCCAAAAGGGGGCCCTGCTTTTTTTTAAAAAGCTGGAAGTTGATCTTTAAAAAATCCAGTTGTCGTAAAAAGCACGACACCCGAGTGATCCCCCCTTGTGGCCCGACAAAATTTCCCAAGTGACCAGATCTTTGGAGATTGCCCTTCAGTACCTTTTGGTTGGGGTACCCATAGGATCCTGAGGGAAACTTCATGCTTCATCATTTGAATTATTTTTTTTATTTTTTTTTTTTGGAATCTTTTCCCTTTCCCTTTTTTTAGGTTAAAGGCGGATTTACGATTTTTTTCCTTTTTGGGAAATAATTTGTTTCTTGCAATGGACTTTTATTGCGTGTTCTTTTTTTTTGGTTCTTGTTCATAATGTGGAAAAATTTTCTTTTTTACTTTTTGTACCCTTTTTTTTCAGGTGTTTTGATCTAACAATGTCATCGTGCTCACTGCGTGTTTCCCCTACTTACATTTGTTTTTAAAATTTTAAATAAATTTTTAAGGGTTAAATTGCCTTAAATGTCTTGCTTTGGAGGTTGTATTAAAATACAAGGTATTATTTGCTTGCAAAAAACACATCTCACTTCTAAAGATCAACATGTTTGAAAAAAAAAAATTTCCTTACATTTTCCAAGCTCATTCTCCAAAAAAAAGAGCTGGTTAGAAATTCTAATAAAGAATTCTATTTCATTTCTCTTTTAATTATTACTGCCCAAAAAGGTCGCTTGTTATTTTGGTTGCATAATTAACCCAAAAACCCAAACACCCATCATTTTGCCCCAATGAGAAAAAATTATTCATTAAGAAATTTGTTAAAAGGCAAAGAGATTAAAAGAGGTGGGTTGCCCTCGGGGGAGTTTTATTCAGTTTTTTGGGCTAAATTGGGATGGGTTGGTTATGAATAACCCTGCAAATGTTTCAATATATTTATTAGAGGAAGACCTTATGACATTGGAGGTTTTACATACCGGAGAAGTTTTTAATTTTTTTCCCCCCTTAAAAATTTTACATCTAAAATCGTTTTTTTTTTACTAGATAAAATAGTTTTAATGAGCTCTTTCTTTCGATATTGGAATATATCACATGGCCCAACCATCCCCCGGTTGAAATGTGTAGAATAAAAAATTGATCCCAAATACTTCACTTTGACCCCTAATAATTTTCTTCTTAAAAAACAGGGTAGCTCATTTTGATCTTAGTTTAAAAACTTTTTTTTTTTAACTAACATTTTCTTTTCCCCTTAGTAGCCCCCTGTGGTGTCCCCTTTAAAGCCTTTATTAGAGGTATATTTATCAAGTGCAGTGGGAAAAAAAAGGAAACGCCAACAACCCCTTGGAGTTATTGTTAAATTTTGAGAAACAAGACAAAGATTTAAATTGACCCCCCTCAAAAAAAAAGACTCCCAGTGTTTTGGGGAAATAAATTTAAAACAAGTTCTTAAAAATTGAGTTCAAGGGCCCCAAAAGAAAGGGAATTTTCTACAAGGAGACAGGCAAGCAAACTGTTGGCAAAGCGAGTGAAAAAGGTTACGCCAAAACGAATCACCCCCCTCTTTTATCAAGGTGGTAAAAAAATAAATAATAAAATTTTCAAATTACTTTGTGTATACTTAATTTATAACTCAAGAGAAGCGCATCTCCTCCCACCTTAAAAACCCAAAATAATATTTTTAAATTCTGTTAATCTCCAGTGCTATTAGTGCACTAGCCCAATTGAATAGTCCCCTTTTTACTAGCGAAGTCCGAAAGAAAACGGTTAGTAAAAAAACAAAGCCCCCGGTTGATGGCTTTTAATGGTTAAATCTTCTCAGACTTCTTTTCCCCTTTAAAATCACTTTGTATGAGATGTTTTAAGAAAACAAATTAAAGGGAACCCCTTTCGGAATTTAAAAATACAATCCCAAAAACCGGGGAAAAACTCCCGATCAACATCTAAAAATTTTGACCCATTTCCCCTTTTTAAAATTAGATATTAAAAAAATACGCAAAAACTTTATTTCCCCCCCTTAAATTTATTAGATCTCCCTGATCCAAAAGATCAAATGGGTTCATTCCAGGGGGAGGTGAGAGCTCCAGGGCCTATTGATCTTGTACAGATTTGGCTCTTCGTCTCAGATGTGGGGTTTTTTGTCCCCCGATGCAGAAAATGCCTTTGATAGGGTTAAATGGGTTTACATTCGCTTGTCTTTATAAATTTGGCTTGTCAGGTTTTTTCTTGGATGTATAAGTCCCCCTTTCCCCCGCCCTTTAGACAGTCCTCACTTGGATTTCTTTTTCCCTTTGTATTTCAAAAGGCCGGTCAGGGATGCCCCCTTTTCCCCCCGATTTTTGTGTTATGATGGAGCCCCCAGCTGAACATATTTGGCAACCCCCCTTTATAGGCCTAGAATTAAAATGGTCACATAAAAATATGCTTTTTTGCTGTGATGTGATGCTTATAACCCCCCACCTTCCTTTTTTTTTTTTTTATTGAAGAATTTTTTTTAACTTTAAAACTCTTTTCTACTTCTCCCTTTTTTAAATTAAAAAGATTAAATTGTTCTGTTTTCCCGGAAAAAAAGTGCAGCTCAACAAAATTAACTAGGGTCTCTTTGGGTTTTAATATGGCAGAGCGAATGTTGATATTTGGATTAAAGTCTTCCTACCCCCATTTAACTATTAATGTAATTACAACCTTTTACGTTTATTAGATGGAAATCAAATTTATTTTCCAAATTTTTCATGGACTCCAGAATTTAAAGTTGGAAGATGTTTTGCTTCTAAAATTTTTTTATGTTTGCAGGGCTATCCCCCATTTACTTTTCCCCTATGATACATAAATTTCAAAATTTTTTGAAAGTTCTTTGGGTGGGCCCAGGCCTGAATTAAGAAAAACCCGCTATACTTTAGCATAAAAAAGGGTTTGGCCCAGTGTTTCCCAATTTGGTGCCTACAATCAGCAATTTTTTGGAGAGGCCCTTTTTTTTTGTGGCACCCTCTGAAGATAAACTGTGGGGGCATATTGAAACCACCCCTTTCACTCCCAAACCGTAAAATTACTTGTGTTTCAATAGTAGGCGCCCCCCCCCAATGCTTCTTAAGATTTAATGATCTTTCAAAGGGATGGTTTTAGTAGTTCCAAATAAAATTTGGGTTTATATACAAAAAGGGAAACCTCTTCTATTTTCCCTTTCGTTTTGGAACTCCAACCCTTTGGTTTCTGTTGGAGTGAATCAAAAATAATATCAAAGAGCAATTTATATGACCAGGGGCTAAAAAACCTTTTAAAACCTGGCCAAAATTACAATCTTACCCCAATGTTTTTAGTTCTCCAATTTGGGATGTGATACAATTATTCGTTGGCCCCCCTCGAAACTTCTCTCTCAGATTTCCCCCAATTATATTTAAAAGAAAGGTTTTTGAGAAAGGGTTTTTTGTTTTAAAATTTATTTTATGGGGAAGTAAGGAAATTTTTTTACCATGACCAAATTGGGGGGGGAATAAACCAACCTTTTTTTAGAGCAAAGGAAAGGGACACTTTATTCCCCCCCAAGGGTTTTCCAAATTGCCCAATTCAAGAACCATGACAAGATTATTGGTGGTTTTTCCCCCACCCGACTAGCCCCCATTTCCCCGGGGTCTTCAATTTTTTTGGAAAGTGCGGGAGCAAAGGCCTGCTTATGTTGGTGGGGTTTCCCCAAAAATTAAAAAGGTTTGGAAGCGCATTGGCCTTTTTAAGGAAGTATTTGGGTCACTTTACAGCTTTCCCCGAATTAGCATCCCAGATATAATTTTAATGAGATCCGCGTTCACAGAACAGTTTTTTTACATTTAATTTCCCCTAGACAGCTACAGCATTTCATGGAAGGACCCCAAGGCCCCTTCTATTTTCGGAGGGTTTTCCCCCTATAATTTTTGCTGCGTGTGAAAAAAGGTTTATTGACCCCTTTTTTTTCACAAAAAAAATCTTTGGGGTACTGGATTTCCTCAGGTATTACTCCCTGAGGGTTTTTAAAAATGTATTATTGTTTAAAATTTTTTACAAATTTGCTCATAATATACCCCGGGGTTTGGTTTTTTATTTTTTTGTTTTATGTTTATGCTCATCTGAATGTATGATTTTATGTTTATGAATATTCTACCCCCCTTGTTAAAAGTTTTGAATCTACTCTTTTTATTATATTGATTTTTATTTGTACATGTCAAAAACAATAAACTGTTTTTAAGAAAGAAAGTAATGGGGTTGTTTTGTCGCTTCGGCCCCAATTTCTTGGATAAAAGATTAACCCCAAACCGAACGCTGAAAAAAGTTAAAGAAGAACTTTTTTGTTTTGGCCTCTTGGTTTAAACGTTGTAACTTTTTTATTTTTTCAATGACGCGTTGGGTGGGCCCCGTTTTTTTTAAGACAAGTTGTACTTTATAAGGAATAGTTTCAGTACACTTATAAATAATTGCAGTATTTTTTTTTATTTTTTTATAAAATTTTTTTTGTTATTTTAATTTTTTTTTTACACCATTCACATTTCACACTTAATAACTTGTTAGATTAATTCTACAGGTTATTGCAGTCGTGTGGATACCAAATATGTGTAGGTTTTTTTGTGCGTGTAATTTATGTACAATTATTTTTTATTAAATATTTATTTTTATTTTATTATTTATTTTTTTTATTCTTTTTTTTACACTTTTTATGGTTTTTTTGTACTTTTTTTTGACTCCCATGAAGGGAGAACTGTTTAACATTTTTTTTTTATTTTTTTTTTACACTTAGTAATGTATTAGCATATTCATATATGCTAATACATGCTAATCTGTGTCAGTCTGACACAGGCAGTGATTAGGACAGCACACAGTGCATCCTAATCACTGGCTTCTTACACAGACAACTCTGGGGCCATGCTAGGTCCCCAGAGCTGACTGTGCAGCCGGTCCCTGAGCTCTGTCGGGTGACCGGGCATTCCGAGCACCCGACCGAGCGGGGGCTCCCGGTGATTGCGCTGCGGTAACGGGTGAACGCATCGGGTTGCGGAGGTTTCCTCCGCTCCCGAATGCCTGCAGGAGATGCTCTGGGATCGGGGCTGTGTAGTTCAGCCCAGATCCTGGAGCTGTGGCGCGGCGCGAAACCCGATGTCTGCAGCGACGTCAAAAGCGTCGCTGCGACGACTGACGCACGGCGCCGTCAAAAGACGGTGCGCGGTCGTTAAGGGGTTAAAAAACAGCAATTTCCTGGCTGCAGAGAGCCTGTAGGGTGTTGTAGAACATTGTGCCATGCTCAAATATGCATAGGGAGTGTGGTCTTCATACAATGCTGTGTTTTTAGTATCACACGCAGATGGCAGGCATACTAGAATCGCTTCATACTTCTCTTCTATGGGCAGTTACAGGGGTAAAACTGACCAAATAACTAAAGTGGGAATGCAGCCTGACAAGGTAATGTCAGCGCCAGCTGGAAAGAATCAAGCTGAGGGCAAAGATCCTACTATAGCATCAAAGAGCGCTCTCTTTTTACACCGACATCAGATGATTCCACAGATTTTGACAGAACCTGTTCTGTTAAACGCTGATACATGTAGAGCCCCCCGGAAAGAGTGGAGAGGGTGTCAGCAGTAATTTTGCGTTGACGTCACTGATCTTGTTGCCCTTCCTTTCATCTGTCAGTGTTCGCTTTCAATCGGTCAATAATCCATCAGCATTGCTAAAGCCAAAAACAAACAGGAGTTGATCCAAAACAGAGATGACCAGTAAATGGGATATTTGCATGTCTTCTGTGTTCTGTATCCACTCCTGCTTTTGGCTACCTAATCATCAGACAATCCTGATCCTTTTCATTCCTTCTGACAGATTAAAAGAAGGGGAAAACCAAACATAGTAGCAACATCATAGAGTGGTGGAGGGTGGAAATAGCATTAGGAAACCACAGGGTGTTCCAGTGATATAGTGGTCAGTTGGCAGCAACATCAGTAGGCCACAGAGTGGCACAATGACAGAGTGTGGAGGTGGCAGCAATATCAGTAGGCCACAGAGTGGCAAATGACAGGTTGAGAAGGTGGCAGCAACATCAGTAGGCCACAGAGTGGCACAATGACAGAGTGTGGAGGTGGCAGCAACATCACTAGACCACAGAGTGGCAAATGACAGGTTGAGAAGGTGGCAGCAACATCAGTAGGCCACAGAGTGGCACAATGACAGGTTGAGAAGGTGGCAGCAACATCAGTAGGCCACAGAGTGGCACAATGACAGGTTGAGAAGGTGGCAGCAACATCAGTAGGCCACAGAGTGGCACAATGACACAGCGTGGAGGTGGCAGCAGCATGAGTAGGCCACAGATTGGCACAATGACACAGTGTGGAGGTGGGTGGCAATACCAGTCCCTGGTAAAGATGGTGTGTGGCAGATGTTGCAGCTGGCAGCAGATGTGTGGCATCAGGAGGTGTCGGCAGCAACAGCAGCAGCATGAGGTCAGAGAGTGGCACAATGATAAATTCTGGAAGTGGCAGCAACAGGAGTAGGTGACAGAGTGGCAAATGACTGATTGTATGGTGGCAGCAGCATGAGTAGGCCATAGATTGGCACAATGACACAATGTGGAGGTGGGTGACAATACCAGTCCCTGGTAAAGATGGTGGGTGGCAGATGGAGCAGTTGGAAGCAGATGTGTGGCATCAGGCGGGTGGCAGCATCAGAATAGTAGCTGAGGCAGGTAGTTTGAATCCAGACTCATTTCTCAAAGTTTTGGTGAGGCGTCATGGCTGATCTAATCGGATGCATAAGGTATTAGTGTGTGGAAATCCTGGCCGATCCACGCCTGATTCATCTTGACAAAGGTGAGTCTCGCCACATTTCGGGTGGACAAGCGAGTTCTCCTTGGGGTAACTATGGCTCCCACTGAACTGAACACCCGCTCTGATGCCACACTACTGGCTGGGCAGGACAGCTTCTGCAGCGCAAACTCGGCACACATCCAGTTTGGCTGCCCAGTAGTCCAGTGAATCTTCTACCTGGGGTGGCAGAGGGCTGTCCAAGTAGGCAACCACCTTCTCGTTCAGGGTCTGATCCAGGTCCTGCTGCTGCTGAGTAGTCTCCTCACTAGGCGGGGAAGGAAGCTGCTAATCAACGACTCCAGACTTAGACTGCTGCTGATAAAGCTGGTACTGCTCCTACCCCCTCACCTCTCCACAGCAGCTGTGGCAGTGTTACGTGAGAGATGAGGAACTCCCCGGTCAGACCTATCAGAGGATGGACGATGGCGCACATAGGCAGCGGCCAACTGACTACATAGGATTTCTCTATAGTACTTTAGTTTCTCCTTCCTCTCGGCAAGTGGAAAAAAGGCTCCCATTTTGGACCGGTAGCGAGGGTCCAAGAGGGTAGAGAGCCAGAAGTCATCCCTCTGCGGGATGGTGACAATTCGACTGTCACTAGCCAGGTAAATTAGCATGCAGCTGGCTATCTGCGCAAGTGACTCTGAGGGACTCTCTGCCTCCATCTCCACTGTGTACTGCCACGGTGTGTCTGGTTCATCTGCCTCGTCTTCCTCATCTCCCTAAACCTCCTCCGGCTGCTCCTGCTCCTCCTCTCCTGTCACCTAGAAAAACCACTCATTTTCCCAGACACTGCTTGTGCTCCAATGTCCTCCTCCTCCTCCAGTTCAGCCCCCACCGGACTCATGTGGCCGTGAGATGTAGTCGCCACGTCTCCAGTCCCCTGACCCTGACCTGATTTTGCAGCATCTGTTCCAGGACATGAAGCAGTGGAATGACGTTATTAATTCTGTAGTCCTGGCGACTGACAAATAACTTGGCCTCCTAAAAGGGCCTGAGCAAATGGCAGGTGTCACGCATGAGCTGCCACTGGCTGACATCAAAATTACAAAGGGGAGTACTCCTGTCCGCTTGGATCATCAAAAAATCGTTAATGGCCTTTCTCTGTTCATACGGTTGGTCTAACATATAGAGGCTGGAATTCCAACGGGTGGAAACATCGCATATCATCCTATGTTGGGAGAGGCCGTTCTGCCACTGCAGCTCAAGGAGGGTGTGCTTGACTTTGAAGGAATGAATGAAGTGCATGCACAGTTTTCTGGCCATTTTTAGAATGTCTTGCAGATGGGTGGAAGACTTAAGGAACCGTTTAACAACCAGAATGAACATGTGCGCCATGCAGGGCGCATGGCTCAGCCTTCCTCGGTGCAGCTTGGACACCATGTGCCTCCCATTGTCTGTCACCATGGT
The DNA here is from genome assembly GCA_025379985.1 of Phyllomedusa bahiana. Taxonomy (NCBI): domain Eukaryota; kingdom Metazoa; phylum Chordata; class Amphibia; order Anura; family Hylidae; genus Phyllomedusa; species Phyllomedusa bahiana. The sequence goes on along the minus strand of JAODAL010004669.1, from coordinate 143,693 downwards.
TCCAATTTGCAGTTGTCGCGGAGAAAGCCACACATTGATTTCGTTTTGCATGACGCGGAGCAGTTCCTCCCCTGTGTGACTTCGTTTGCCAAGGCAAAACAGGTGTAGAACTGCGTGACACCACTGTGCCCTGCACATGTGGTATTATGGAGCAGCACTTAGACTTGTGGAGGCTGAGATGGTGGTGGAGGAGGAGGCGGACCTTGGCGCAGGATCAGCAGTTTGACAGCGTGAAGGAGAAAGCGACGTCTCCTGTCCAAGTTGCTGGTGTGGCTGGGCAGGAAGCACATTCACCCAGTGGGCCGTAAAGGACATGTACTATCCCTGACTGTAGTCACAGCTCCACAAGTCCGCACTGCCATGCACCTTGGAAGACACCGATAGGCTAAAGGACTGGCCCACCTTCTGTTCTAGATATTTGTGCCTTTTTCAAAAAGAAATAATGGCTTGGGACTCTCCACCTCGGCTCGGCACAAGCCATTAGTTCTCTGAACGGTGCAGAGTCCACCACTTGGAAAGGGAGGGACTGCAGTAACAACAACTTGGACAGGGGCAGGGTCAGTTTCTGCACCTTAGGATGGTTGAACGCATACTGCTGTCTCTTGGCAATCGCCTCGGTGAACGACTGCTGGCGCCATGAGTGGCGAGGAGCAGGAGCATCTGGACCGGTAGATGATGGGAAAAACAAACAGCTCCCTTCTGAAGAGAAGATGGAGCCTTGACTGGCTGAAATGGCATGCGTGCCACTGGTTGCTGCTGTTGCTATTGCTGCAGCAGGATGGACCACCACATCTGAGACACCTTTCTCCCAGGCCACTGGATGGTGACACTGCATATGTTGACGCAGGGTCGTGGTGCCAACGTTAGCTCCCTGGCCACGCTTCACTTTCTGCCCACCGATTCTACATATACACACATTCGGCTCCTCCGGAATCTTAGCAAAATACTGCCACACCGCCAAGTAGGTGATTTTACCGCCAACGCTCCCGCCTCTGCCTCGGTGAGCCCCTGTGCCGCTACTTTCTTTGACCTGTGAAGCGGGTGGTCTACTTCGTGGCCGTTTGGCTCCCGACTTCGCACTGCTGCCACCCTGCTGACTCGCGGCCACACTAACGACTTGCTGGCTGTGCCGCTGCCTGAGGCGCAAGCTGAGACCCTCTTCTCCCAACGATGATGATGAAGCCCTTGCTTCACCCGGCTCCCAAGTGCGATCGGCTACATCATCATCGATGTATGTTTGCCCATCACTGCTATCCTCCTCAACGGTCTCTGTATGCAGAGCCTGACTGCTAGCAACATAACCTCCCATGCCACTCTCCACATCAATACTTTCCCGCCTACTGCAAGAAGCAGCGGATGTCTGCCCCACCTCTTCGCTGTAAAGTAGCTGCTGACTGTCCTCAAAGAGTTCCTCCTCGCTGTATAGTGGCGCTGAGCCCAGACTACATAGTAATTCTCAGGCTGAGGGAACCGAACGGGACAGAGGCGGGTTGAGGACAGGTGAGGGCCTCTGACCTGTTCCTGGGCTAGTCCAACTAAGGGTTGTGTCTGACGAACTCACCGACTCTTGGCTGGGGTTGTCAGATGTCATCTGGGAGGAAGTTGATGACCTAGTCAACCAATCAAGGACCCTTGGGTTGCTGGTCAACACATGACCGCTATATGACACCGACAGTTCTGGCCTCACAGAGTCACCCCTGCTGCGACGTCCCCTTACTGTGCTGTGCCACTGCCTCTCGCATGTGGAGGGCCTGTCACCACTCTGCCTGACATACTGTTTGATCAAAAATTTACAGACTCTATTTAATGAAGATGTCTGTATATGATAAATACAGACCCTGTATTTTACTCCAAATTATCCCACAAACATGAGACTAAATTGACCTTTGGGTATGAAATACCCTACAAAAAAAAAAACAGATAGAATTTAGGCGTAAATGGGGAAAAAAATACACACATCCTATATTTTACTCTAAATTACCCCACAAACAAGAGAATAATTTAACCCCTTGGTATACAATACCCTACAGAAAAAACAGATGTAATTTAGGCATATATGGAGCAAAAAAATACACACACCCTGTATTTTACTCCAAATTACCCCACAAAAAAGGGGCTAAATTAACCATTGGGTATGAAACCCTACAGAAATAAAACAGATGGAATTTAGGCTTATATGGGGCAAAAAAATACACACACCCTGTATTTTACTCCAAATTACCCAACAAACAAGAGGCTTAATTAACCCTTTGGTATGATATACCCTACAAAAAGAAACAGATGGAATTTAGGCGTATATGGGGAAAAAAATACACACACCCTGTATTATACTCCAAATTACCCCACAAACAAGAGTATAATTTAACCCCTGGGTATAAAATACCTTACAGAAAAAACAGATGGAATTTAGGCATATATGGGGCAAAAAAATACACACACCCTGTATTTTACTCCAAATGACCCCAAAATAAGAGGCTACATTAACCCTTGGGTATGGAATACCCTACAGAAAAAAACAGATGGCATTTAGGCGTATATGGGGCAAAAAAATACACACACCCTGTATTTTACTCCAAATTACCCCACAAACAAGAGTATATATTAACCCCTGGGTATGAAGTACCCTACAGAAAAAAAACAGATGTAATTTAGGCGTATATGGGGCAAAAAAAATACACACACCCTGTATTTTACTCCAAATTACCCCACAAAAAAGAGGCTAAATTAACCATTGGGTATGAAACCCTACAGAAAAAAAACAGATGGAATTTAGGCTTATATGGGGCAAAAAAATACACACACCCTGTATTTTACTATAAATTACCCCACAAACAAGAGGTTTAATTGACCCTTGGGTATGAAATAACCTACAGAACAAACAAATGGAATTTAGGCATATATGGGTAAAAAAAATACACATACCCTGTATTTTACTCCAGTTTACCCCACAAACAAGAGGCTTAATTAACCATTGGGTATGAAACACCCTACAGAAAAAACTGATGGAATTTAGGCATATATGGTGCAAAAAAATACACACACCCTCTATTTTACTCCAAATTACCCAAAACAAGAGGTTAAATTAACCATTGGGTATGGAATACCCTACAGAAAAAAAAGATGGCATTTAGGCGTATATGGGGCAAAAAATACACACACTGTCACGGCACACGTTGTTGCCGTGGAGGAGCAAGGTGCTACAGGGGTTAATCCCTCCAGTCGGGTGACACGCCCAGGGAGAAGCCTGGCTGATAGGATTGACAGCTCGCCTTCAAATCAGCTCAGAGGGTGTGTCGCTCAGGCCAATAGAGGAGTCCGGAGGCCGCACCTATCAGCGGCTGGGGCGGTGTCCGGGTGGCTCATTTAAACCAGCTCAGTTTGCTTCATCTTTGCCTGTGAAAGGTTCCCCTTTGCGCTTCTCCTGTTTCCCCGTTTGCTTGTTTACTTTGTTACCTTGACTTCGGCTTGCTTCCTGACCTTGCTCCCGTCCTCTGATTCTGTACCGCGTTATCTCCTGGTTTTGACCCTTGACTTGGCTTACGTTATTCTATTGGTTTTCCGATTTGTGGCTTTGGCGTACACTTACCGTTATCAACCCGGACTGCTGAATTCACGTTTCCCTGACGGCCCTGCACGGAGGAGAGTAGGGGCTGTCGTCCAGTTGGGGTCTGCCATTTAGGGCAGCACGCCAAGTAGGCAGGGACAGTGGGCTGGGTGGCAGTCAGGGCCCACTGCACCTCCTCTGACGTGACATTTTCACAGGCCATACATTACTGCTCTCCACGCACCATGGACCCCATGACGATGCTTGTAGAGCAGATGCAGGGACTTACCCAATTGGTCCAAGATCTGGCACTAAGGATGCAGCAGCAGGTGACCTCCGTGGGTACCCCCCAGGATGGGAGATCCCCAACATCGCCACTCCCTGTTGTGGAACCTCCCATCCAGTTACCTGATAGATTTTCAGGTGATAGGAGGGCCTTTCTGTCTTTCAAGGAAGGCTGTTGTTTGTATTTCCAACTCCGGCCACGTACCTCTGGTAATGAGGAACAGAGAGTGGGGATTGTCATGTCCCGACTACAAGGGTCGCCCCAGGAGTGGACATTCTCACTACCCCCAGGGGCACCTGAATTGTCGTTAGTTGACAGATTTTTTGTTTTCCTTGGGTCTCCTCTTCAATGATCCTGATAGGGAAGCGGTGGACGAGACTCAACTCACCACCTTAAGGCAGGGTAAGCGGACGGTAGAGGAGTATGCTTCGGAATTTCGCCGTTGGTGTGTTCTGTCAGGGTGGCTCAACCCAGCCCTCAGGTGCCAGTTCAGACTGGGATTTGCAGAACATGTTAAGGACTTGTTGGTAGCTTATCCTACCCCGGGCACTCTGGATGAGGCGATTAGGGTTTGGCAGTGCGGCTAAACAGACGGTTTAGGGAGAGACGACGGGAACAGACCCTTTCTCCGTTGCCCCGCTTAATGCCACTTCCCTGTTCGGTGTCCACCCCCAGAACCTGCTTGCGCGACTATCCCCCTGGATGAGCCTATGCAGGTAGGGGCCTCTTCTGCGGGTGCTGCCAGTGACCACAGGACCTCACGTCGCACCCAGGGTCTGTGCTTCTACTGTGGCGGTGAAGGTCATCACATCCGGGAGTGTCCCAAAAAGAACCCATGGCCGGAAAACTCCAGCACCTAGGTGACTCCCGGGAATGTCACCTAGGCGAGCAGGTATCCCTTATTGTATCAAAAGAACTATTGCTTCCAGTTAAAATTTCGTATTTTTCCAGCTGTGATTCTGGGAGTGCATTTGTGGACTCTGGATCAGCCTCCAATTTCTTGGACGCTTCATTCGCTAGGCGTCTGGGCCTTCCTTGGAGGTCTCTCTCTGATTCCCTGCAGGTTGTGGCCATTGATTCCACCCCGTTGGTCAAGGGCAATATCCAGTACTGCACCCTAGAACTTGAGATGCTAGTTGGGTCTATACATAAGGAGAAATGTATATTGTTTATCATGGAGGGCTTACCCGCTGATGTTGTGTTGAGGTTGCCCTGGCTTCAGAAACACAACCCTGTATTTGATTGGAATTCGGGGGGGTTAATTAGGTGGGGCGAGCAGTGTATTAAGAAATGTCTTCCCATCGTTCTTGGTAATGCAGAGATTGAGCAGATTCCAGCGTTTATTCGTGACTTTGCTGAGGTGTTTTCCAAGACCCAGTCTGAGAAGTTATCCCCACATAGATCATATGACTGTGCTATCGAATTATTGCTGGGGGTAAAATTTCCTAAAGGCAGGATTTATAATCTGTCGGGTCCTGAGAGAACCGCCATGAAGAAATACATTCCAGAGAGCATACAGAAGGGTCACATTCGTCCTTCGGTGTCTCCTATGGGTGCAGGGTTCTTCTTTGTTAAGAAGAAAGATGGAACTCTCCGCCCATGCATCGATTATCGGGACCTCAATAAAATAACGGTAAGGAACCAATATCCCTTACCTTTGATTCCTGATCTGTTTAATCAAGTTCAGGGGGCTAAGTGGTTTTCCAAGTTAGACCTAAGGGGGGCCTATAATCTGATCCGTATCAAGGAAGGAGATGAGTGGAAGACCGCATTTAATACCCCGGAGGGCCATTTTGAATATCTGGTTATGCCCTTTGGGCTGTGTAATGCTCCTGCCGTCTTCCAGAACCTGGTAAACGACGTTTTTCGTGAATTGATTGGTCGTTGTATGGTCGTCTATCTGGATGACATCTTAATTTATTCACAAAACTGGGCATCACACGTTAAACATGTGCGACAAATCTTACAAATTTTGAAGTGCAATAATTTGTTTGTCAAACTCGAGAAGTGTGTTTTTGGGGTTCAGGAGGTTCCTTTCCTGGGATACATCCTGACTCCCAACTCGTTTCGTATGGATCCCGATAAGGTTCAGGCTATCCTCGACTGGGTCCGCCCTGCCTCCCTGAAGGCCTTGCAGCGGTTCCTTGGGTTTGCCAACTATTATCGAAAATTTATTCAGAATTTTTCTGTTCTTGTTCGTCCGTTGACGGACATGACTAAGAAAGGGGTGAAGTTCAGTAATTGGCAACCTGAGGCCATAGAGGCATTTGAGAAACTTAAGCAGTGTTTTGTGTCAGCTCCGGTGTTGATTCAAGCAGATCACAGTAAACCCTTTGTCGTCGAGGTTTTTTCCCGTAAATTTTCCTCTACAGAGAGGAATTATGACGGTGGGAACCGCGAGCTCTTGGCTATTAAGTGGGCCTTCGAGGAATGGCGCCACTTCCTTGAGGGCGCCCAACACCAAGTCACGGTTCTAATGGATCATAAAAACCTTACCTTTCTAGAGAATGCTAAAAGGCTGAACCCACGTCAGGCTCGTTGGGCGTTGTTTTTTACCCGTTTTAATTTTGTCGTCATTTACAGACCAGGATCTAAAAATGTTAAATGTTCTAGAAGCTTCTGTGCCAGTCACTCGCCTTGGGAGGATCCAGTACCCATTTTACCCAAGGAGACGATTGTCTCAGCCATGTCCCCCGATTTAGCCACTGAGATTAAGACACACCAGGACATGAGACCTGCTAATTGTCCTGCTTTTAAGGTCTTTTTCCCTACCCAGTTTCGCCTACATTTGTTAAAGGAATTACATGATTCTGTATTATCCAGACATCCCGGAGTATCGAGCACAAAGAGGCTCATCTCTCGCAACTACTGGTGGCCGTCTTTATATTGTGATGTGGAGGCCTATGTGGCAGCATGTGACATTTGTGCTTGGGCAAAGGTTCCCAGAACCTGTCCTCCTGGGGAACTTTGTCCTCTCCCCATACCCGAGCATCCATGGACCCACATATCTATGGATTTTATGACCAATCTTCCCACCTCGAAGGGTAAGATGGTCATTTGGGTGGTGGTGGATCGCTTTAGTAAAATGTGTCATTTGGTTCCACTCAGCGGGTTGCCGTCGTCCAAGAAGCTCGCCGAGTTGTTTGTCAAACATATTGTGAAACTGCATGGGTTACCCGAGAATATCATTTCTGACAGAGGGGTCCAATTTGTTTCTCGCTTCTGGAGAACCCTCTGTAAGGCTCTGGGTATTACCCTATCCTTCTCCTCGGCCTTTCACTCTGAGACTAATGGGCAGACGGAGAGGGTAAACCAAACAGTTACACAAAAGCTTCGTTGTTTTGTTTGTGATCAGCAAGCAGATTGGGTGACATACTTACCGTTAGTGGAATTTGCGATTAAGGCTATGTTCACACGGTGTATTTGCAGGGCGCAATTACGCCCCGCAATTACGCCGTGTGACCGGGGGCGGGAGCGGGGAACTGAGCAGGGGGCCGGCACTTCGTCGGCCCATAGACTTGAATTGCCAGCGGCGCGTATACGCCGCTAGTAATTCACATGTCAATTATCTCCCCACCCGGCTTCGCCGGGCGGGGAGAGGAGACGTAATCCATAGTTCTCTATGAGAACTGTGAATTACCGTAATGAATGGGCCGTTTTCAGCCCGTAATTTGCGCACTTCGGCGCGTAATTACGGACCGAAATACGGCCCAAACTTAGCCGTGTGAACATAGCTTAACAATCAGGATAACAGTTCGTCGGGTGTTTCGCCGTTCTTCTGTAATTACGGTTTTCATCCGAGACATGCATCTTTTTCCAATGCTACTTCTGACCATAGTGGGGTAGATGTTATCGTTAAGGATCTGTGCAGATTCTGGGCCCAAATTCAGAAGAACTTGCTCAATGCCCAGAGCATCCAAAAAAGGAAGGGTGACAGGAGGCGTCTCTGCTCCAGGGGTTTTCTGTGGGGGATAAGGTTTGGTTGTCCACCCGTAATCTCCGCCTTAAGTTGCCTTCCGGTAAACTAGCCCCAAGATTTGTGGGTCTGTATATGGTGCAAGAAGTAGTTAACCCGGTGGCATACCGTCTGAAGTTACCTCCTTGTCTCCGGGTACATAATGTCTTTCATCAGTCATTATTAAAGAGGTACATACCGGCTATGACTTCGTCTTCCTCCTGTAAACATTGAGGGTGAATTGGAATATGAGGTCGCTCGTATCTTGGACTCCCATAGAGTGCAGAGATCCCTGCAATACCTGGTCCACTGGAAGGGTTATGGTCCAGAGGAGAGGTCATGGGTTCCGGCCAGATTCGTTCATGCCGAATCTCTGATCAGGGAGTTCCACGACTCCCACCCGGACAAACCCGGACCGGGGAAGGGTCCAGTGGCCCCTCCTAAAAGGGGGGGGGGGTACTGTCACGGCACACGTTTATTGCCGTGGAGCAGCAAGGTGCTACAGGGGTTAATCCCTCTAGTCGGGTGACACGCCCAGGGAGAAGCCTGGCTGATAGGATAGACAGCTGGGCTTCAAATCAGCTCAGAGGGTGTGTCGCTCAGGCTGATAGAGGAGTCCGGAGCCCGCACCTATCAGCGGCTGATGCGGTGTCCGGACGGCTCATTTAAACCAGCTCAGTTTACTTCATCTTTGCCTGTGAAAGGTTCCCCTTTGCACTTCTCCTGTTTCCCCGTTTGCTAGTTTACTTTGTTACCTTGACTTCGGCTTGCTTCCTGACCTCGCTCTCGTCCTCTGATTCTGTACCGCGTTACCTCCTGGTTTTGACCTTGGCTTGGCTTACGTTATTCTCTTGGTTTTCCGATTTGTGGCTTTGGCGTACCCTTACCGTTATCGACCCGGACTGCTGACTTCGCGTTTCCCTGACGGCCCTACATGGAGGAGAGTAGGGGCTGTCGTCCAGCTGGGGTCTGCCATTTAGGGCAGCACGCCAAGTAGGCAGGGACAGTGGGCTGGGTGGCAGACAGGGCCCACTGCACCTCCTCTGACGTGACACACACCCTGTATTTTACTCCAAATTACCCCACAAAAAAGAGGTTAAATTAACCATTTGGCATGAAATACCCTACAAAAAAAACAGATGGAATTTTGGTGGTATATGGGGCAAAAAAATACACACACCCTGTATTTTACTCCAAATTACCCCACAAACAAGAGTATATATTAAACCCTGGGTATAAAATACCCTACAGAAAAAACAGATGTAATTTAGGCGTATATGGGGCAAAAAAAAAACACACATCCTGTATTTTACTCCAAATTAGCCCACAAACAAGAGGCTAAATTAACCATTGGGTATTAAACACCCTACAGAAAAAAACAGATGGAATTTAGGCGTGTATGGGGTAAAAAATACACGCACCCTGTATTTTACTCCAAATTACCCCACAAAAAAAATGCTAAATTAACCCTTGGGTATGAAGTACCCTACAGAAAAAAACAGATGTAATTTAGGCGTATATAGGGGAAAAAAATACACACACCCTGTATTTTACTCCAAATTACCCCACAAACAAGAGTATATATTAACCCCTGGGTATGAAGTACCCTACAGAAAAAAAACAGATGTAATTCAGGCGTATATGGGGCAAAAAAAATACACACACCCTGTTTTTTACTCCAAATTACCCCACAAACAATAGGTTAAATGAACCCTTGGGTATGAAGCACCCTACAGAAAAAAACAGATGTAATTTAGGAGTATATGGGGCAAAAAAATACACACACCCTGTATTTTACTTCAAATTACCCACAAACAATAGGCTTAATTAACCATTGGGTTTGAAACACCCTACAGAAAAAAAAACAGATGGAATTTAGGCGTATATAGGGCAGAACAGATTCATTTGGCTTTGTGCAGAACAGAAGTTTTTCTGAAATTCTAAACGAATTCCACTTCGTTAAAATCGATTCGCCCATCTCTACTGCCTTTGTATAACGGTCTCATTGAGCTCTGTATACACATCAATCAAGAAGGAAGGGACGGTACTAAACCATCCCTGTCTTCTCAGTAAAGAGCCAGCTATCAATGACAGCTAGCTCTCCACCTGCACAGATGTTCCAGCATCCAGAATGTCCATGTAGAGATATACAGTCACTTTTCGTACTTTTAAAGTCGACGGGTGTTCAGCAACTAGTTAAGTTGAATTTACGTGTAAGTTGAAACAGGTAAGTGTAACTCCAGAAAATTTTCACAGTTTTATGTAGTATAGGAAAATGTTAATACACCTGTAACATTTGTTTTGCTGTCTATACCCCTGTTCATGAGATTTTATCTCACATTCTATCCCTCAAGAAAATAACTTTGGTACCACACACCTTGGTTAGATGTGTCTGTAGGGAAACTTTTCATTCCTCTTAGTAGGCTTCAGTAAGGCCCCGTTCACACGGCTTATTTGCCAACGGATTGGCGCCGTATTCCGCGCCGGATTTGCGCTTCAATACAGCGCCAATCCGTCGGAGTCATTACGGTAATCCACTGCTCTCATAGAGAACAGTGGAATCCGTCGCTCCCCCCGCTCGGCAAATCCGCCGCGGGGGGAGAAAGTGACATGCACATTATTTACGGCGCGGACGCGCCGTAAACAATGCATTGTCTATGGGGCCGGGCGCGGCGCCCCCGCCGCGCTCCGGCCCCGCCCCCGTCCCGCCCCGTATTCACGCCGGATTGGTGCGCTCAATACGGCGCACAAATCCGCCGTGAATAAGCCGTGTGAACACGGCCTAACTCCAAAACATTTAACGCTACATGTATGAAAACTATCTTGGTCTAAGACTTTCTTTGTTGCCCATAACTACCAATCAGAACGTCCCTTTCATTTCATATAGTGCTCTGGGAAAATGAAACGGGCACTCTAATTGGTTGCTATGGGCAACAAAGAAAGTCTTAGTTCAAGACAGTTTTCATACATGTCCCCCAATATCTTTGAAGGGAACCTATCAGGTGGTTTATGCTGCCCTTTCTAAAAGCAGGATATGATAGAGGAAAAGAAGCTGAGCTCTTTGATATTTAGGTTTATATGATTGGGAGCTGTAAAACACAGAAAAAAATCTAACCGGACTTCTTAAGTGAAAGGAGTCCTGCGTACCCTGCCCACAAACAGTGATTGCATTCCATACAAAATAAAGTAATAAACACAATAGTAATGGACTGTTATCCTTCTTGAGCTGATGTCGACTGGGCGACCTTACTCATAAGAGATAAGACATGTAGGATATATGGCAATTGTGGTAATGGTATGGACAGCCAGAAGTGTAGGAGGTAAAAGAATACTGCAGTTTGCAGATAAGAAGCAAGACGGCTGTCTATGGTGTGGCAACATCAACTCAAAAAGGATCACACTCCATTGCTATCACGTTTATTACTTTATCTTGTATGGAATACAATACTTTGTATCAAATACATGTAAAAACGTATCATATACGTGTACACTATAAACGAAAAATACACTTTGAAGCATATTTACTTTGTGTGCGCTGTGGGTTTATATTACTATTGCATTATGGGGTGCAATACCCTTCCCACAAGCACCTTTTGACTACTGTGTGCTGTACATTTAAAATATACATACAGTGATTGAAAGCTTTACCTGCATCAGACTGTGTACAGAACAAATTGTCAATCACTGTATGAGGGTGGATTAAGCAGCAGTTTCAGTTTCACAGATTTTCTCTGTTTTATACTCAGAAATTCATCATCACATCACATAAACCGTTATATCACACATCTCAGCTTATCTCCCTCTATCATATCCTGCTCTAACATAGGGCAGCATAAACCACCTGACAGGCTCCCTTTAACCCCTTACCACTGGAGCCAGTTTTGGCCTCTCTGACAGAGCCCCATTTTTGAAATCTGGCATGTGTCACTTTATGTGAGAATAACTCTTTGACACTTTTACCTATCCATGTGATTCAGAGATTGTTTTCTTGTGACACATTGTGCTTTAAGTTTGTAAGAAATTTTGGTCAAAAAACTCTTTGTTTATTTGTGAAAAATATCAAAGTAGTGTGAAAAATTTACCATTTTCGAACTTCAAAAATTTCTGTGTGTAAAACAGATAGTTATTCCACTCAAAATAGTTTATAACTAGCATCAGCCATATGTCTACTGATAGTTGGCATCATTTTTTAAATGTCTTTTTTATGACATTAGGGGGCTTAGAAATTTAGTAATAGTTTTCACATTTTTAAGAAACTTTGCAATATACATTTTTTTTAGGGACCAGTCCAGCTCTGATGTGGCTTTGATCGGCCTGTATGTTAGATACCCCGATAAATGACTCCATCTCAGAAACTATACCCCTTAAATTATTCAAAACAGCATTTAGGAAGTTTATTAACCCATTAGGTGTTTCACAGGAATTAAAGCAAAGTGGAGGTGAAATTTCAAAATTTCACTTTTTTTTGCAGATTTTCAATGTTTATCCATTATTCACAAGAACATGGTAGATGTGACCAGGGAAATGCAACTTAATATTGATTCCCCAGATTCTGTCGTTTTCAGAGATATCCCATATGTGGCCCTAGTGCACTATTTGGCTCAACCACAAGCCTCAGAGTAGGAGGAGCACCTACCGGACTCTGGGGTCTCATTTTCATTACGATTTTATTTTGGCGCCATTTCAGATTTGCGGACAACCTAAGCTGCTAAAAGTTAATAAACACCTCTAAAAAGACCCCATATCGGAAACTACATCCCTTAAGGAATATATCCAGGGGTATAGTGAGTATATCGACCCTACATGTGTTTCACAAACTTTTTAGCATTAGGCTGTGAAAATGAAGATTTTTTTTCCAACAATCTGCAATTTTAGCTGAAAATGTTGCATTTTTAAAAAGAATCCTGGAAAAAGCACAACAAATTTTGTTACACAATTTCATCCAAGTTCAGCAATACCCTGCATGTGGGTGTAAATTGTTGTTTGGACTCATGACAGGGTGTACAAGAGAGGGAGCGCTATTTGGCTTTTGGAACTCAGATTTTGGTGGGTGCCATGTCGCATTTGCAAAGTACCAGAACAGGTGAAACCTTCTAGAAGTCACCCCATTTCGGATTCAACACCCCTCGTGCATCTCATCTAGGGGTGTGTTGTGCATTTTGGGCACACAGGTGTTCCATATTTTTTTTTTTAGCATTGGTCCATGAAAATGGGGGAAAAAATGCAGTTCTGTCATTGTATTTTGGGTTTCAATTTTACAGCGTTCGCCGTGCAGTGTAAATGACAGGATAACTTTACTCTGGGGGTCAGTACAATTATATAAATTGTATATCGTTTTTTATGTTTTATTACTTTTACAAAATACAAAATATGTCTATAAAAAATTGCGTTTTTATGTTGTCCTATTCTGACAGTCATAACTTTTTTATTTTGCTGTGTGCGTAGTTGGTAGGAGTTTGTTTTTTGCGGGATGAATTGATGTTTTTATTAGTAACGTTTGATCACATTTTTGTGAGGAGTTTTGAAAAAAATACAGCAATCCTAGTAGTGTTTTTTTATTTTTATTTTTACAGCGGTCACCATGCAGTATAAATGACAAGCTAGCTTTACTCAGCAGGTTGATACAATTACAGCGATACCCAATTTGTATTTTTTTTTAGTGTTACTGCTTTTACACAATAAAAACTATTTTATTCAAAAAGGAAAACATGTTTTTGCTTAGCCATAGTCTGAGAGCCATAACTTTTTTATTTTTCTGTGTACGAAGCTGTGTAGGGGCTTGTTTTTTGCGGGATGTGTTGAATTTTTATTGATATAATTTTTGCGGGACAAGGCATTTTGATCACTTTTTAATCCGCTTTTTGGAAGGCAGGGTGAAGAAAATACTGCAATCCTAGTAGTGTTTTTTATTTTTAACAGCGCTCACCGTGAAGTATCCATGACAAGTTAGTTTTATTCTTTGGGCCGATATGATTATGGTGATACCCATTTTACAGTATATAGTTTTTTTTTTATGTTGAAGCGCTTTAAAAAAAAAAAAATGTGTTTATGAATTTATGAATCACTGTCTTCCGATAGCCATATCTTTTTTATTTTCCTGTATACAGAGCTGTGTAAGGACTTTTTTTTGCGGGATGAACTGACGTTTTAATTGATACCTCTTCGGTGTTTATATGCCTGTTTGATCGCTTTTTATGTGCTGAAGGGAAGGGGTTAATTCATGAAATCTACATAATTTATGTACAGCAAACATATAGATTAACAGGTACATTAACTCTATGGCACAACAATAAAGTGAGATACTGCAAATCGCAGTGATGTAAGTCCAGACATATGTACAATGATTCCACCTGGGTTGGCCTTCCTCCGGTCACATCTAGAGGAAGAGACTTTGTTGATATCTGTGCAAGCGTTTGCAGCGTATAGCATGCAAAGCTACTAAAGGAGCACTGGGGAATCACGTGGGGCTGGACTCTGACTCATTCCCAACAATAGCCTCCATTCTTAAGAATGAGTCATATGTAAGTTGGATGCATGTAACTTGGGGACTGGTTACATTTTCTTTTAGGGAAGATTTGGTTCTAGCCTTATGGGTTTTATGTTTCTGGTTCAAAGTTCAATTACCTATACTCCTCCCTTTCATTAACATGTTATCCCTATGCTTGGTTGAACTTGATAGACATATGTCTTTTTAACCCTACTAACTTTGTTGCAACATGCTGTGCAAAACAATTATTATGCATTTGAGATAATCTGCACAGTTTTAGAAAATAAGGTACGTCCAGACCAGGGCCGGACTGGGAATAAAAATCAGCCCTGGCAAAAAGCCCCCACCAGCCCACATACAATATCCACTTACAAAATTTCCCTTGTTCTCGCACCTCGCCACTTTCTAAAATAAACTACACTGTAAAGGTGCTTTCACACGGAGCATTTTTGGTGCATGTTTGATGTGTTTTTGGTGCGGTTTTGTGCAGAAAGGCAGAGTAGTTAATGCTGTACATTTCTGCACAAAAAAAACGCATCAAAAAATGCACCAAAACTGCTCTGTGTGAAAGCCCCCTAAACACAAGCAAGAAAAAAACAGTGGTGCAGAGAAACCCCTCATCACAGAGTCAGGTGTGTACTTGCTTTAAAATAAGGGACAAGCCCACAGTGACACTACATAAGCACCAGCATAACCTACAACCCCACCAATCACATCACCAGTAGTCAGGTCACCATCACATGAATACAGCACTGATTCAACACAGAAGTAAAATGACCCCTGACAGCAGAGACTCACAGGAGACGTCATCTCTGATGGGAGTTGTTCTCTTCTCCTTTTCTTCTTTCTCAGTCCAGTACAGCATGCAATGTCTTCTTCTCCCGGTCACTGCTCTTCCCTGTAGAATTTACCACAAATACATCTTAGACTCCTCTCTTTTCCAGCACTTTCCTATCAATTCCCAACTCTGTACAAACTCCCCATTCATAGAGCCCCAAATAGTAATAGTGCCTCTTTTGGTGCCCTACACAGTAATTGTACCCCAAACAATGTATGTTAGATCCTAAAAATTAGAAATAAAAAAAAGTCATATAAGTGGCATGTAAATAGGTAGACCCCCATTAGGTAGGTATTCAAGCCCCCCTATTAGGCAGGTAAGTATATAGACCTCCTAAAGCAGGTAGCTGGGGCTGTCCCAGGTAATTAGCCAGGTAGGGCCAGTAATTACCCAGGCAGGGCCAGTAATTAGGCAGGTAGGGCTAGTTCTTAGGCAGGCAGGGCCAGTAATTAGGAGGCAGGGCTAGTTCTTAGGCAGGCAGGGCCAGTTCTTAGGCAGGCAGGGCCAGTTCTTAGGCAGGCAGGGCCAGTTCTTAGGCAGGTAGGGCCAGTTCTTAGGCAGGCAGGGCCAGTTCTTAGGCAGGTAGGGCCAGTTCTTAGGCAGGCAGGGCCAGTTCTTAGGCAGGCAGGGCTAGTTATTTATTTTTTTTAAACATTGAATTTTTATTAAGAGTATACAATTACAAAAAGTAACTTACAAATCAAAATATAACATGGGTAAAACAGTAACTAGCCATGTACATTCAATGCATTAAATCCAGCACAACAGACATAAGGCTGCAAATCCAGGCAGGTACTTTGAGATCTCAAAGTCGTTGCCTCATTCCTAAGAAAAGGCAGTTAAAAGGCACTTCACAACATAATATAAAAGAGTACATAGAGGCGAGAATTCCATTAGGTAATGTAATTTGAAGTAGACCAAATACGCCATTTCTGCTTTTGCTTCAAGATTAAATGGGGAGGAATAGCAAGACTTATCTCACTGTGATACTGAGTATTAATCCTACTCAAAACTTCTGCAAACCCTGGAGCAGATGTTGCCTTCCAATAGTATGCAATGGTAGATCTGGTAGCAATAAGAATATGCTGAACCACTGTTTGGTGAGAGTGAGGAATATCACACATGCCAATGTCTAACAGTGCAAGTTCCTGCGTGAGAGTAAATAAGGGGGAGAATAGATATTGGATCAGACCTTCTGTTGCAGCCCACAAGCCTGTGATAACAGGGCAAAGCCACCACATATGTGATAGGGAGCCAGCTGCACCACAATTTCTCCAGCACATCTTAGAGGACCCTGGGAAAATATGAGCTGTTCGGACCGGAGTAAGGTACCAACGAAGATGTATCTTCCTTGAAAGGGCCGTATGATTTATGCAGTTAGAGTGTTTAGAGGTCAACATCGCCGCTGTCCACCAGTCCTCAAACGGGAAAGATTTGGACATTTCCAATTCCCATTTGACCATATAGTCAGGTTTGTTGTCAGAACCAGTGTCCATCAGGGTAGAATAAGTGGCTGAGAGACCCTTAACGTGGCAGTTGCTTCCCAGTAGAAAACGGTGGAAAGGGGATGCAGGTATTGCGGGTCGGGAAGTGGAGTTGGATGAAACTGCGTGTCTGACTTGTAAATAAATATAAAATTGCGAGTTTGGTAGTGAGTATTGGGAGAATATATCCGCAAACGATCTAAAGACCCCTTCAGATAACAAGTCTCCAATTATCCAGATCCCATTAGAAATCCATTGTTGTAAGTTCATGTTTGGAATAGCTCCATAGAGCATGGATAATGGACAGTATTTCAAATCAACATGTAGTCTACGTTTATTCACTATATGTTGTTGCCACATCTTGAAAAGATGCTGAACAGTGGGTAGGACATATGGTGTAGAAGGGAGTTGGGGGAACCCAAACAGCATTGCTATTAAGTGATCTTTAACCGACCCTAGGCCTATTTTGAGTTTTCAATAGTTAACCAGTGGTGTATTTGAGGTTTATTCCAGTGATAATAAATCGGTTCCAAAATGGAGGAAATGTTGTACATCAATAAATTTGATACAGCCATCCCCCATTGCCCTTTTGGCAGGGCTAGTTCTTAGGCAGGCAGGGCCAGTTCTTAGGAAGGCAGTGCCAGTTCTTAGGCAGGCAGGGCAAGTTTTTAGGCAGGTAGGACCAGTTTTTAGGCAGGTAGGGCTAGTTCTTAGGCAGGCAGGGCTAGTTCTTAGCTAGGCAGGGCTAGTTCTTAGCTAGGCAGGGCCAGTTCTTAGGCAGGCAGGGCCAGTTCTTAGGCAGGCAGGGCCAGTTTTAGGCAGGTAGGGCTAATTCTTAGGCAGGCAGGGCTGGTTCTTAGGCAGGGCTAGTTCCTGGGAACTGAACTGCCGGGATCAGAAGGTCCTGGCTGTTCTGCCTCGGCCACTGCTTGCACCGCGCGGTGCAGGCGGCGGCCGTGATGGCTGCATGCCTGGGTCTGTGACCCGGCCATGCAGCCGTGTGGCGAGAGGGGCCTGTCAGCTCCCTGGCACATTGCGGCCCCTGTACATGCGTCATGCGCCAGCACTCGGGGCCCGCCGGGGGGAAAACACCGGCCCCCTCGGCGGGTTCTCCGAGCTGGCGCTGCGGCCCGGACCCCAGTGGCCCACTGGGCAAATGCCCGGTTTGCCCTATGGGCAGTCCGGGCCTGGTCCATACAGTGAGTAAAATTTACTCATCAGACTCTGACATTAAAAATCACGGCAGATGACATGGTTTTCAACAAGTATTTCACATACATTGCATGTGGAATTAGGGTCATTTTATTTCCAGTGGATTTATAGTCTGATCCGAGTCCCATTCATCTCTGAGGTTTTGGACAGGTTTTACACAAGGTTTTTAACCATCCCCATTGACCTCAACAGTAAAGTTTCCACACGGAATACGACCAAAGAGTGAAAAAGTTTTTTGACGTTTAAAAACCGACATAGACTAAGGAAGTATGGTTAAGAAGAGTTCTAAAATGCACTAGATTCATGAACGACATGTAAACACTTTTTTATTGCTGCTAAAGTGTAAAGGAAGATCTACAGGTTATTAGGTCCAAAAGTTCACTTACTTTTTCTTCATGCACAGTGCTTTTTCTACACAATATACTCAATATAAGAGATGAGTAGTACAACTGTTTGTGTGTTTTTAGTTTAGTTAGACTGTGTTTGTCCATAATTGTGTCCATAATTGTGACCAGGGGTGTAACTAGAGAAAGCTGGGTCCTATAAAAAACTTCTGAATGTTGTCTCCCCTGGCAAATCATCCCTTGACATGAATATTTACCAGGACTTCCATACAGTAGCTAAATAATACAAGGAGCAAATGCCTCAGAATACATATTACCATCTTACTGCTGCCAAACAAATCCCACTTACTCTGACAAGCAAAAGGGTAACAATGTTTTGATCTTTTGACTTTCACCATCCACTAGAGCTTTGAACATGTGACTACCATCATTTTATAGATAATCATCTTGGCTATCTCATACATAAGTTTGACCTGCAACTGTTTAGCATCTGCTTAGTTATTCAGATTCTTTTCATGTAACTGCATTGTTACTGTTTTGCTCCCGGTAGTGGAACACTCTTTTCTTATATACTACAAATTACAATGTGATCATACACACATTCCCTAATAGCTCAGAGCGTCATTAGGTTGATTTCCAAGTGAAAGGTCACTGGTTTGAATCGAAGAGCAGCCATGAAAAAGATTTCCCAAGAAATGAGAAACAGCATCATCCAGCTCATCGATAGCAGTCTTTCAGGCAAGAAAATTGCCAAACTGCATCATGTGAGGCCATGACAATTGGGAAAATATGAAATGAGGTCCATCCATTCAAAAGTCAAGAGGCGGACATTTAGGCAAAAAATGAGAGTCAACAATTCAGCTCATCTATCAGTTATGGTGCGACAAACACAGCATTGAAGGTGGCTCGTATACCACTGTGAGATCAAAGATGTTCATGAAAGCACCATGCAATGCGTATTAAACAAGCCTGGAATGGTGGCCTGAAAGAAAGTGAAGGAACCTCGACTTGAATATGATCATAAGAAGCATCAGCTTCAGCTTGCAAAAAAGTAAGAAAAGTGGACAATAGAAGATCGGAAACAGGTAATTTGGAAAGTCAGTAGAATGGGTTCTAATGGATGCAAATGGGTCTGGAAGAATCAAGGTAAAAGGGGCTGACGGATTGAGAAATTGAGGAAACTGTCAAGTTTGGTGGAGGAAACCTGATGATATGGGATTGTTTCACAGCCAAAGACACTGGATTCTTGACCAGGATCGATGGTGGTCTCAATGCTGAACTATATGTGAGCATCCTACAAGATGACTGACTTTGTATACTCGAGTGCTATGGGTATGAAAAGGACACCATAGTGTTCCAGCAGGACAACATATGTGGAGACTGGTGAAGAAGTGGTTCAATAACAGTAAAGTAGTGTTGCTGTATTGCCCCCACAGTCACTGGACCTCATCCCAATCAAACACTTGTGGGTAGTGTTGAAGAAATAGGCTGAGTCATCTGGTATGCACCAGCATTAGGAACATGTAGAAGAGACCTGGGATCAGATTTTGGTTTACACATGTTTGAATTTGATCCACAGCCCAGAAGGATTCAGGCAGTGTTAAAAGCCAAAGTTGGATTTAGAAAATACTAACAAAATAATAAAACATAAATGTAGATTTTTGGGAACAAAACTGTAACAATACAGTTATATGACAAGAATCTGCACAACTAAGCAGATGGTAAATAGTTGCAAGTTAAATTTATGTACGAGAAAGCCAAGATAATTGTCTATAAAATAATGGTAGTCTCATGTTCAAAGCTCTAGTGGATGGTGAGATATGGAGCGTGAAAGTGAAAAGTTCAAAACATTGTCACCCTTTTGCTTGTCAGTGTATACCAAGACCATCATTGCCAATAATGATACTACATAAGGACTGATGTTAACCTCCTATCACTTTTACCCCAGTATTCAACACCCCGGTGGTGTTTTTCATCACCACAAGACTGACACTAACTCCATTTCACTATTACCCCAATACGCAAGGCACCAGGGATATTGGGAAGAGTCGAGTTACTGTCAGAAGGGGACCATTTAATGTGATGGTTTGCTTCTGGGGCAGCTGTGTGCTGCTATTTTTAGGGTGGGAAGGACCCATATCCATGGACCTTCGCATCTTGATAGTATCAGTCTCAAGCTGCTGGATTTAACTTGGCTGGTTATGAAAGAAATCCTGTAAAAAACAGAAAAACTGCACTAACATTTAACGTCCCATCCCCCATAGAAATCTGCTTTCCTATTGTAGCCTTTCGTGGGGAGTGGGGTGTCCCAGGCACTGAATAGGCTGTCCAGCCCCAGAAAAGCTGGGTGCCTGCTTTGAGGAATGGGGCACCACCCAGTTTTCCCAGAAAGGAAAAGGCTATAGACTGACCGGGAAAGCTGGGTGACACCTCATCCCACATAGCAGGATATGATAGAAAAACAGGTTGCTGCGGAGGATGGGGAGTCACCCAGCTTTCCCAGATGCTGTATAGGCTATTCAGTGCCTGGGAAAGCTGGGAGACATCCCCCACAGCAGGCACCCAGGAAAGCTGGGTGCCTGCTGCTGGTGATGGTGCATTAGGAGGTTTGCAACCTCCATCTCTAGCTATAACCCTCCCCCACTAATTCCACACCTCGACCCTCCCTTTCCTCAATCACTACTCTAACCCCCCTCTACTCCTACTCTAAACCCCCTCTCCACCCCTACGCCACTCTAAAACTTCCCTCCACCACCTTCCCCAGGAAATACACTTACCTGTCCTGGAGATCAGCAGGCAGCCTGTCCTCTTCAGGACAGTCGGTGCTTTGCTGAGGAGAGGGGGCAGAGCTTTCTGGTTCCTCCCTCTCTTCCCAGTAATGCACTAGGGTCATTCATCTGACAGCATTCATTATAGGGTACTGTCAGAAGCATGCAGAGTCATTGGGGAGGTTTGAATCTGACCTCCCCCTATGCACCTCCATTCACCATTACTACCAATAAAGTTGGCAGCCCTTACCAATCCCCTGCAACGAGGGGGTGTTTAAAGAAAAGTAGAAAAAGAAAGCAAAGTATATGGAGCAGGTTCAACTACTATACTTGTACCCTCCCTCCTGATAGTCATAAGTAGGCTCCCTAGGCAACCACCTACCTCTGCCTACCCATTATCTCGGCCTTGATTATACTATTGCTGAATAAAAACCACTATACAAAGACCAATGTTAGCATCACATATAAGTGATTACAGTGCAGTTACATCCAGTGACTCACAGGTAACAACTCCTCTGATCTGTTGTTCACTTTAACTTTTCTTCTCCATCCACTCCAGACCACCATGACGACTACTCATCCCTTCAGGATCTTGCACACAAGTATCTGAAAGGTAATCTGTCATCAAAAGCTTTTTTTTTTTATTGATGAAATATTGTGTGTTCAATTATGTCTAGTTTTTTAATATATTTTTTTCTTTCATTCCATTTGTGGTAAATATTAAAAAATGCATAATAATTTTCAATATTTCCCACTCTTAGCCACCAGAGGGAGCACATAAAAAAAAGGTTAGCTCAAGCACAAGCAGGTTGTAATACGGCTGCTGTAAATGTTGGCTGGTCTGGTGGTGACCTCACATGCCTACCCCTCCCCTTGTCTGTGTGCAAAAGGAGGGGGATGTGGATTGTAGACCCTGTAGCCCACTGAATCACCATTTTGTTGGTGACTAAGAACACCATACATAGCTGATATGTACCCATATCTTAAAAAGTAATAACCAGATTGTTATTGTGATGACATTTACTCTATTTCACTATGGATATGCAGAAGGAACGAAACATTATATTTCTGCATTCCTGCTCTCAGCTATCCAAAGGCATAGGGCCAACATCTACATATCCTAAGAACTAGCACCAAAAAAACTCCTAGACAATACATTGAACCAGGTTTGGAAGCAACACCTCCAAAAGTAGCTATAGGGCAATATCGCTCAAATATATCACAAAACAAGGAAAACGAAGAGGACTTAATACCCATAATTGTAAAAGTAATATAATTTTATTTTCAATCTTTCTAAAAATATATATCCATAAACAAAAAATACATAAATCAGTATACAAGAACGGCAGCTAAAAAAGCCACTAGCAGGGAAACAAGTTCATGAGATAAATCATAACAACCTTTTTAGAACATATAGGAACCAAGTGTCCCATGAATGAATCAATGAACAAGATAAAGCTATGCAGCATGACAGTCATCATAGTTATAACATATCACAGAAAGGTATAATTACCCATAGTAGCATATGCTGCACAGAATTGTCCCTGCACCCCATATGTTCTAAAAAGGTTGTTATAATTTATCTCATGAACTTGTTTCCCTGCTAGTGGCTTTTTTAGCTGTCGTTCTTGTATATTGATTTGTGTATTTTTTGTTTATGGATATATATTTTTAGAAAGATAAAATTATATTACTTTTACAATTATGGGTATTATTTCCTGAGAACTAATATTCATTTAGTTCACAGGTGAACGTTCGGCTATGTCTACACTACAGTGGACAAAAAACTATCTGAAAACCAAATCCTAAAGATGTTCATAAAACTGAGTTTTTTTGTTCACTGCCTGTCAAAAGCTGCTGAAA
The DNA here is from genome assembly GCA_025379985.1 of Phyllomedusa bahiana. Taxonomy (NCBI): domain Eukaryota; kingdom Metazoa; phylum Chordata; class Amphibia; order Anura; family Hylidae; genus Phyllomedusa; species Phyllomedusa bahiana. The sequence goes on along the minus strand of JAODAL010004669.1, from coordinate 120,912 downwards.
AAACGGACATTTTTGCCGCAATTTGCGTTTTTCGTGTTTTTTTTACGTGTGTTTTTTGCTTGTCTTCAAGTCTGGATTTTAATGTATGCATAAATTAAGCCATTGGATGTAACTCCACCCTAGAAAAGGGTATGTAAAGCACATTATTACATTTATACGTAATCTTGTAGTCGTTTTATGGATTTTGTCGCTAATAAAGTTATCTCACTTTTGTCACAAAAAATACATTTTTTAATGGATTTTGGAGCTAAAATAAGTTTTTTTTTGCGGATGTTGGCGCTAATAAAGTTATCTCGCTTCTGATGCTAAAAATACATTTTTTTGCGGATTTTAGCGTCAAAATCTGCAAAAACAAACAAAAACGGATTTTGGCAAGAAAAGCAAAAAAACTTTATCAGCGCCAAAATCCATAACAAAAACAGATATTTTGTGGCAAAATCCGTAAAAAAACATTTTTTGTGACAAAAGTGAGATAATTTTAGTAGCACAAAAATCTGTTAAGAAAAGGATTTTAGCACCAAAATCTGTAAAAAAATGGATTCTAGTGCCAGAACCCGTAAAAAAAAGGGATTTTTAACGTCAGAAGCAACATAACTTTATTAGTGCCAAAATCTGTAAAGAAAAGGATTTGAGTGTCAAAATCCGTAAAAAATGTATTTTTAGCGTCAGAAGCGAGAGCTTTATTAGCGCCAAAATCTGTAAAGAAAAGTATTTTAGTGCCAAAATCCGTAAAAAAAGTATTTTTAGCATCAGAAGTGAGAGAGCTTTATTAGCGCCAAGATTTGTATATGAAAGGATTTTAGCACCAAAATCCATAAAAAAAAGTATTTTTAGCATCAGAAGTGAGAGAACTTTATTAGCGCCAAAATCTGTTAAGAAAAGGATTTTAGCGTCAAAATCCGTAAAAAAGCATATTTTAGCGCCAAAATCCATAAAAGACGTATTTTTAGCATCAGAAGCGAGAGAACTTTATTATCGGAAAAATCTTGGCTTGCGCAAAAATTCTTAGCGACAAAAGCATGATCACTTTATTACAAACGAGGATACATCGGACGCTTGTATGCAGAATTGATAAGTTATAACCACCATCCGACCTCTGCTGCTTCTCTAGCAAACTTGTTGGATCACAGAGCGGCTGAGGAGACGTTCAGTAGCCGCTCCTCAGCCCTCTTGGCTCCACAATCATGGCTGCCTGCTCCCTATAGCTGTGAACTGTAAACACTAGAGTTCACAGCTGGGAGGGGCTGAAAAGGATCTAGCTGAAGAGATTCAGACGGGAGATGTTCGTACTCCCTTATGCACAATGAGTGCTTTACTGCAGCTTCCTGTGTGTCGTGCAGTCACACATTACAGAGCTGCTTCTAAAAAGGGCAGTTTTCTGTACACACAAGTATCATTAATAACTGTCTATACAAGCACATAATTAAAATAACGGCAACTGAAAATGAAAAGGTTATATAAAACACATACATTACTTGTTATACTAAATCTGACCAGTTTTGAATCTATTTCTTTACTAAAATGGTCAACAAAGGATGTTGTCAGGTAGTGTTTATATAAGTAAAGTGTTTTCTGTTGCTGTTTGGGTTTTCTTTATATCATTTCATTTTGGTCCAAATAATAGAGGTGTTACGGTGCAGGTGGTGGATCTGTTGGGTTACCATGAGAGATGACACTAACCATGCCAGGCAGCGGAGTCTAATGAGCTCCCTGGTATGCAAGGCAGGATGTACTTGGCTTCGGGGAACTCCCAGGTCACTACCCCTGACATGACCACTCGTGGTGACAGCTGAAGTGCCAATAAAGTACACAGGGAGCAGGTAGAGGCGTAAACAGGTCATAGACAAAGAGGTCAGGGCAGGCGGCAGGCAAAGAGTAGTCAGAAGTCCAAAGCAGAGGGTCAAAACTGGGAAACACAGGAATTTTGGCAAAATAGTGCAAACATCAGGGTAGTAACACCCAAAAACTGGCAAAGGGCGCCGGGGGAAATGACCTAATAAACTGCAAGGTGGCTAGTCATTGCACGCATCATGATGGTAACCCCTTAACTCTCCTTCCCTCCATTAATATCCCTCTTCTTCCGAGTCTGTCGAAGACAAAACCTTCAGATGAGGTCTGGAGCATTGATATTTTCTTCAGGTTCCCAGGACCTATCCTCGAGCCCGAATCACTTCCAGGCAACAAATAACTGCTTACCTCTGAGACATTTTTCTGAGAGAATTTCCTGGACTCTGTAGATGTCAACAGAATCCACTTCAGTAGAAGAGGTTAAAGGCTTTTGGGAAAACCGGTTGAGGACCAGAGGTAGAGATGGGCGAATTTCTCAAAATTTCGGTTCGCCGACTTCGCCAAATTTTCGGACAAAATCTGTTTAGGTCCGAAATACTTTGGGACGAATCGCGTTAAAAAACAGCTATCTCCTGGCTGCACAGAGCCTGTAGGGTGCTGTAGAACATTGTGCCATGCTTAAATATGCATAGGGAGCTTGGTTTGGTCTTCATACAATGCTGTGTTTTAGTATGACACGCACATGACTGCCGCCGCTCTTAGAATCGCTTCACTCTAAAATTCCCTGGGCACTTACGGGGGCAAAACTGACCAAAAAAGTAAAGCAGGAATGCAGCTTGATAAAGTCATGGCAGTGCCAGCTGGAAAAAAACAAGCCGAGTGCTAAGATCCTACCATAGCGTCAAAGAACACAGTAATAGGTTACTGGAGCCAGCACAGGTCTAAGCACAGTAAGGAGACATCACAGCAGGGGTCACTCCATGAGGCCAGAGCTTTAAACCGTCACAAAATATGACAGAACCTGTTCTGTTAAACGTTGATACATGTAGAGGCCTCCCCCCCCCAAATGAGTGGAGAGGGTGTCGGCAGTAATTTTGCGTTGACGTCTATGATAATTTTGCCCTTCCTTTCATCCGTCAGTGTCCGCTTTCAATCGGTCAATAATCCATCAGTATTGCTAAGGCCAAAAACAAACAGGAGTTGAGCCAAAACAAAGATGAGCAGTAAATGGGATATTTGCATGTCTTCTGTGTTCTGTATCCACTCCTGTTTTTGGCTAGACAATCCTGATCCTTCCCATTCCTTCTGACAGGTGAAAAGAAGGGGAAAACGAAACGTAGTGGCAACGTCATAGAGTGGTGAGGGTGGGAACAGTATTAGGAAACCACAGGGTGTTCCAGTAAGACAGAGGTCACTTGGCAGCAGCATGATTAGGCCACAGAGTGGCACAATGACAAATTCTGGAGGTGGCAGCAACATCAGGAGCCCACAAAGTGGCACAATGACACAGTGTGGGATGACGTCATCAACAGCAGTAGCATGAGGTCAGAGAGTGTCACAATGACAGAGGGTGGAGGTAACGGCAGCAGCCACAGCAGCAGCATGAGGTCGGACAGTGTCATAATGACAAATTAAGGAGGTGGCAAAAACAGGAGTAGGCCACAGAGTGGCACAATGACAAAGTGGGGAGGTCACGGCAGGAGCAGCAGCAGGAGGTCAGGGAGGAGCACAATGACAGGGTCTGGAGGTGACCGCAGCAGCAACCACAGCAGCAAGAGCAGCATGAGGTCCGAGAGTGGCACAATGACAGGGTGTGGAGGTGACTGCAGCGGCAACAACAGCAGCAGCAGCATGAGGTCAGAGAGTGGCACAATGACAGAGTGTGGAGGTGGGTGGCAATACCAGTCCCTGGTAAAGATGGTGGTAGGCAGATGGAGAAACTGGCAGCAGATGTGTGGCATCAGGTGAGGGGCGGCATCAGAATAGTGGCTGAGGCAGGGAGTTTGAACCCAGACAAATTTCTAAAAGTTTGGGTGAGGCGTCATGGCTGACGTATCTGACGCCTAAGGTATTGGTGTGTGGAAATCCTGGCCGATCCACGCCTGATTCATCTTAAGAAAGGTCAGTCGTTACACATTTCCCGTAGACAAGCGGGTTCTCCTTGGAGTAACGATGGCCCCCGCCGCACTGAACACCCGCTCTGATGCCACACTACTGGCCGGGCAGGACAGCTTCTCCACTGCAAACTCGGCAAGTTGCGGCCACACATCCAGTTTGGCTGTCCAGTAGTCCAGCGGATCTTCTTACTGGGATGGCAGAGTGCATCTGTGCTGGGAGATGATAGCAAAGAGAAACAGCTCCCTTCTGCAGAGGTGGACTGGCTGCAATGGCATGCGTGCCACTGGGCACTGCTGCTGCTGCGCGGCAGGATGGACCACCACATCTGATCCACGTTTCTCCCAGGCCACCGGATGGTGACGCTGCATGTGTTGACGCAGGGCCGTGGTGCCAACTTTAGCTCCCTGTGCCAAATAGCGCCTATTATTTTAAATTGTGCCAGAGCCCTACTATTGGCCCATCCATATCTCCCGCCCCGTTCACGATTGGTTAAATTTTCAGCACCCTTAGATAAGAACTTACACATATATTTATTGTCACTTATACACCCCGTGATTTATCTACATCACGGGGACTAGCATATAAGCACCAAATCTATTTATAATTGAAACCTAATACAACTAGATCACGTTATCACTGGCCGATTATCACGCTACTTCACATTGATCCTCTTTAGTTCTCCTTCCCTGCATTTCAAAGGAGTTTCTTTTTTTTTTTTTTTTATGCTTCTATCTCTTTGATTGACATCTTCTCACCCAATGTTTCCCTTGATCTTTTTCCTTGTCCAATGGTTTCTTTGATCTCCCAGATAGACACATTGTTCTCCAATTTTCTTTCAGTAACACTACTGAACCCCGCCCCTGCACGTCATTGGTGCAGACACAAGTGTATCCAATTGCAACTCATGTATCGTTATATATATTTGTTTAAAAACCCTTTTTAAATGTAAACTTCGGGATGAAGCGAGGGCTTCTTGCGAAGCGCGAAAAGTATAATCTGTTGTTTTGTTTTTAATTTTGTGAGAGTAAATTCTTGCATTGTTAAGAAAAAAAACTTTTTTAATGTAAAAGCCTCTAGCACGGGCTTTTTATCCTGCATGTGCGGCGGGTCCATTTTTTCTTTTTCATTGGCGTCTTTCTACCACCGGACATCGGAGCGGAGCATCAGTGACCTGCGACTGCCGTACTAAGGGCTACAGTATATAAATTGCCTGCAAGCCCATATGAGTGTTGTGCCTTTTAATATTATAAGCGAAACACCCAAGGTGAGAATCAAACTGTATTCAATACCTAAATTTGTTATAACAGTATAACACTATTGTGCGCCCACTCTTTTTTCCTCTTTTTGCAAACTTTAGCTCCATGGCTAAGCTTCACTTTTTGCCCACAGATTCTACATATACCCATATTCGGCTCCTCCGGTGTCTTAGCAAGGAACTGCCACACCGCTGAGTAGCTGATTTTACCGGCAACGCTCCGCAGTCAGTGACTACTACCGCCGCTGCCTCGCTGAGCCCCTGTGCCGCTACTTTCTTGGACCTGCAAAGCGGGTTTTTTACCCCGTGACCGTTTGGCTCCCGACCTCGCACTGCTGCTACCCTGCTGACTCACAGCCACACAAACCACTTGCTGGCTGCGCTGCTGCCTTATGCGCAAGCTGACGCCCTCTTCTCCTGATGATGATGAAGCCCTTGCTTCACCCGGCTCCCAAGTGCGGGTCGATACATATCATCGATTATTGTTTGATTTCACTGCTGTCCTCCTCAACGGTCTTGGTATGCAGAGGCTGAACCCTCACAACATTTACCTCCCATGCCACTCTCCACATCTATACTTTGCCGCCTGCTGCAAGAAGCAATGGGATATTGGCCCCATTTCTTCGCTGCCAAGTAGCTGCTGACTGTCCTCCTCAAATTGTTCATCCTCGCTGTATAGTGGCGCTGAGCCCAGACCACATAGTAGATCTCTGGCTGAGGAAACCGGTTGGGACAGAGAGGTGGGTTGAGGTCAGGTGAGGGACGCTGACCCGCTCCCGGGCCATGCCAACTAAGGGTTGTGTCTGACATTCCCACCGACTCTAGGCTACCAATCAAGAACCCTTTGGTTGCTGGTCAACACACGGCCGCTAGATGACAGCGGCAGTTCTGGCCTCACCGAGTGACCCCTGCTGCGACGTCCCCTTACTGTTCTGCGACCTGTGCCTGCTCCAGGAATGTTTGTGCCACTGCCACTCGCATGTGAAGAGCCTGCCACCTCTCTGTCTGACATACTGTTTGTTCAAAAATGTACAGACTCTGTTTAATGAAGATATCTGTATATGATAAATACACACCCTGTTTTTGACTCCAAGTGAACCCACTAACAGGCTTGGGTAACCCTTGGATATAAACTGTGCAAAAGAAATGAGCAGCCAAAAATTAACTGGTATGTAGCGTGTTAAAACGACGTGTATTTTTCTGACTAACAAAGCAAAAACAGCTTAATTTTAAACCCTTTGGATATAAATTATTTCTACAGGAAAATTTTCTTCTTTGGCATTGAAAAACACCGTTTCTTTTACTGACTACAATAGTACAAACACGCTTAATTAACCCTTGGATATAAATTGTGCAAAAGAAATGAGCATCCAAAAATTAACTGGTAAGTTGTGTGTTAAAAATACGTGTATTTTACTGACTAAAACAGCAGAAACACGCTTAATTAACCTTCGGATATAAATTATGCTACAGGAAAAATTTCTTCTTTGGCGTTGACAAACACCGTTTCTTTTACTGACTACAAAAAAAAGAAACACGGTTAATTAACCTTCGGATATAAATTATGCTACAGGAAAATTTCTTCTTTGGCGTTGAAAAACACCATTTCTTTTACTGACTACAATAGCACAAACACACTTAATTAACCCTTGGATATAAATTGCACAAAAAAAATGAGCAACCAAAAATTAACTGGTAAGTGGATTGTAAAAACGCTGTTTCCTCAACTGAATACAACAGCAAAAACAGGCTTAGACAACCCTTGGATATTCAATGTGCTCCAGAACTGACCAGATCACATTAAAATGTATATGCAGCTGAATTGGACGCACACTGGACTTCAATTGCAATAACCCACAAAATCAAAATTAGAACGTAAGAGAAGCAGTCTCTGAGAAAAGCTGTGACACCACTCCAAAAATCGCTGTATAAAAGTTATTTCTTTTGTGTGAGATCTCAGCTAGAGCTAGAGCTACAGCAGCAGCGACAGCATGGCACAGACAGAGGAGTGTGGGCTGCCAACGTCGTGTCCGGAATTATATAGTGCGGATACGTCACAGAATCCCGCCGGTCTGAGGGCAGACCTGGGAGAGGCACAAAATGAGACATCTTAGTAGTAAGTGACTACTCAAATGAGTTTATGAGCAGAAGAGCAAGGTAAATCTGTAATAAAGTCCATAGCAATATGGGTCCAGTTTTTCAGGTAAAGGCTGTAGAAGTCCGTAGAGTTTCAGATGTCAGAATTTGTTACGGGAAGAGGACAAGGACAAAATCTGTGACATCTTGAATGAGAGTGTTAAGAAATTAACAACAAGGATTTCCAGATTCCGGGTGACCAGCAATCTTGGATGAGTGGCCCCATGGAAGAATTTGTTTCCTTAGGGCTGAAGGTACAAAAGTTTCCCCAGGAGGAATCCGTTGGAGGTTAATGGGACCTGTGAATATCCGACCTTCCGGGAAATTAAATGCTGCGGTTTAGAGTCAAGTCCAGCAGTATCTGAAGAACGGGAGAGGACATCTACTTTCACATTCTTCTTTGCAGGCCAAAAGTTCAGCAGGAAGTCAAATCAGGAGAAGAGAGACCATCTAGCTTGTTGGGATTTAACAGCAGTGCAGTCTGGAATAAAAGAAATGGTTAGTGTAAATATTCATTGGGTGATGGCCCCTTTCCCAAAAAGATGTTCATTTCCTCTAAAAAAAATTTCGGGCCGCTTTGTTTCCCAAATGGTGTAATTCCTTTCTGCTGGGGAGAAGGTTTTAGGGAAGAAACAGCAGGTGACTGTTTTGCCCTTAGGAGTCTTCTGCCTGAGCACTGCTTCAGCTCCCACAGGTAATGCATCCACCTGAAGGAAGAAAGGTTTCTCTGGATCCGGTCAAGTCAGAACCGGTGCTGTGGCAAAAGAACCTTAAAGGGGGGAAAATAAGTTTCAGTTTCCAGCCCCAATTTTAAAGGTTTTTCTTGTTTAAAGCTACCATGGCCACCCTCATGGTGGAAAAGAGAGGAATAAATTTATGATAGTAATTTGCAAACTCCTGAAAGCGTTGGATAGCCCAAAGTCCAACAGTTTGAGGCCACGTGAGCTGAAAATTTAGCATCTGCAAACCTTTTTCAGAGACAATGCATCCAAAGATGCTCCCCATAAACACTTTTTGATTTTGGGAAGGGGGTTGGGTTTGTGGGATTTTAAAAAATTTGGGGAAAAAATAGGATGTCCCCCGAGTTGAATACACAAGATATAGGAAGCCATGGAAGAGCTCATTGACAAAGTCTTGAAAGACCACGGGAGCATTGCAAAGATAAAAGGGTATCACTACATACTCAAAGTGCCCATCATGTGTGTTGAAGGTGGTCTTCCATTCATCTACTTCTCAGATCCGATTCAAATTGTAACCCCCCCTCCCGTCGCAAATTGAGCTTGGTAAAGATCTTGGTTCCCTGTAAACAATCAAAGAGCTCAAAGATTAGGGGGAAAAAGGGGTATAAATTTGTTATTTTTTTTAATTTTATTTTAAAAGGAGTATTCTCGCTCAAAAAACATATTTAATTATGGGGGGCGTAAAAAAAAAGCATTTTTTAATTGGGTTTCATTACTAAGTCACTTATATATTAGATATGAACTTTTTTTGTGCATCTGTTTTTTATTTCTGCTGCGCTAGTTTAAACATGCCCCCCTTTTTTGTGTTGGCTGACTCACTTTAAATTTACCCGTTGGGATATCCCCCCGACAAAAAACACCCCAACAAACCCCCCTGCAAAATTTATTGGCGCCGCAACTCTGTGTTTACTCCCTTGAGCTGTTAAACTGAAAGTAAAAAACCCGCTTGTGAAGGGGGCCCGGCTGTATATCATTCCCCTTCTAGAGTGAAAGATCTGACTATTACTGACATTTAACTATAGTACCCTCATATAACACAGTCTTATTCTGTTTCCCCCCTATAACACAGTCACACAGCCCCCTGCCTGATAACAGAGGGGGGGAGGAGGGGGATTTGCATTCCTCACATTTTTTTTCATCAGTTCAGGCTGTGTGTATAACTGGTTGTAGCACAGCAAGAAGCTTGTGGAGCCTGGAGATGAAGGCTCTGCAGACACAAGAGAACACTGCAGGAGACTGCAAATCTGTTCTGTCCAGACAACCTTCCCCTTCTACTGCAAATACAGAATGATGATGTCACAGCCTTCAGTGAGGAGAGCCCAGCCTGCTGAGAGGAGAGACACACCTCTTGACAGGAGAGACACGCCTGCTGAGTGGAGAGACTCGCCCCTGGATTTCAAATTCAATCTCATAGAATTATCTGAAGAGCATGAACACTCAACCGATAAAACACCTTTAAGCCCCGGTAGTCAATACAAGGGCGCAAAGAATTGTTCTTTTTTCCCACAGAGAAGAAACCAGCACTGTTAGGATGGGATGATTTGTGAATAAAGCCTTTTTGCACAGGTTTTCTTTGGTGTAGGCTGACACGGCCTGGGTTTCTGGTACAGAAGAGAATATATACTCTCCATCGAAGGCACCGTGCCAGGCAAGAGGTCAATAAGGTATTTCTAATACCGAGGTGGCGGAAAAGTCTCTGCTTGCTTCTCACAAAAGACATCCACAAATTCTTGGTACAGAACAAGAAGTTCTGGAAGTTGAGGGCATAGGTTGAGAAGTGGGTTGCACCAGAAGGGGAAGGGAATGTGAGGCACCATATACATGTGACCCAACGAGTTACCTCTCCATTTTCCAGTTCAATATTGGGTGTGAAGCTGCAACCACGGAAGACCCAGAAGGACTGCCGAAGTGAAGCATGGGAGAACATGGAACATAATCTTCCCCAATCTATAGAGTCAGTGGTTTGGTCTGGTCCTTCAGGACCTCTCTTTTGACGTCATCAGTGGCTTGTCTAATTGCGTGATTGGTAGACAGTGTCTGGAAATCAGAGACAAGTGAATGAAGTTTCTATGTGGAGCCAGAATCCAGGACGGCAGGGACTTGAAAACTGATACTGAATTTGGGTAATTTAAGGAAAACTAAAAATCTGTTTCATCATTACATTCTTTTTTAACTCATCAGATGTTTTTTAAACACTTTTACTGCTATACACCTTTAAACGAAGTATCAATATCTCTCACACAGCTTTCCCTAAAGACAGATGCGGTTCTGCTAAACAAAAAATTAAAGGGCCCTTTTCCCCCTCCCCCGATAAAGATGTTTGGAATGTGTCAATCACTAATGCTTCTACTACATGCAAATTATAACTTTCTTTTAGCAAACCACCAATTTAAACCAATCATGTAGTGATAGAATATCAATTAAAAAGTTCTTTTGGGAAGTAATTTACTGTGTTTAAAACTTAAATTTTCATGCCCCACCAAACATATGGGGTCATATCTCTCAAGCTCTGGCTGTGGCAGCAATAATAACAAATAATTCGGGGGAGCATTTAATTGGTAAAGGAGGGGAACAAAGATAATTTCCAACCCCTGACTAATCATTTTGACGGGGTTGCGGGGGGCCCTCCTCAAACCCCCCAAGACCATCCGGGAGGGGGGCTGCGCTTTTAAACCGTAAATGGGGACGATCGCGGGACTTCAAAAACTTGGACCTGATCAACTCATAAAGGGTAAGTTCGCTGATTTTTTTTTATAAACCCTGACTTATCCCTTTCAGACAGTCTAGTGAAACGGTGCGGGTTGCGCCTCCCTTGGGAGCCCTGTGTAACGTTCAGGTGTCCTCCAGGGTGTTCTGGCCACTGCGTATCAATGTGATACCTTTTAAACGCTACCAAATTAGCCTCTGCTTTTTTCTCTGTAAATTATACGGACGGGATAGTTATTTTCCTTTCGTATCAATTTCATGTAGGAAAGGAGCTGGGCTCCAAAAGAAAAAAAAATAGATATCGGGATACATCCCTAAAAAACCCCCGGGTAGAAACCGAAGCCTCAAAGTTATATACATTTTTTAACAATATATTATAGACAATGATCTAATTTCCTGAAGAGAACTGGTTAAAGACAATACCCAAACCTGTTATATTTAAAAACAACACAAGAACTGGTTAAAAGTAGCCTAAGCCTGTTCTAGACAAAGATCGGGGTTTTTCTGATAACCTGTTATAACAACTGGTTAATGATAAGCCTTTTTATAGACAGAAGACTGCTTTTTTGTTTACCTGTTATACAAATGGATAGACAATGATTTTCAGATACCTCGATAGCAAAGACATTGATTATTTAGATTTTGGGGGCTTAATTAAACAACACTTGTTTAATTTGTTCTTTTTTAACTTGGGTAAAAACTGCTTCAGGTTAATTTTAATTCAAGCTACACACTTGTTATTTTTCACACTAAAATTCTGGCAGAGTGTATAACCTTTGGGTTTCGATTCATAGCATCTGTTTAAGGGGGTTTGTAGCTGCGGGACTTTTTCCCCCCCGGGCCTAGGCTTACTGAAAAATTATAGCGCTCAAACAAAGGGCAGTCGAAATTTGATCGAAAGGAAAAAAAGTAAAATATAATATGAAATTTGGAAGAAAAATTAATGAAACGCTTTTGTAACGAGCATACAGAGTTTACACCAAAATTTGTGGGAGACAAGCACTGAAAGAAAAAAAACGAGTCTTGGGCAAACATAATTACATTAAAACGAATGAAAAAAAAAAAAGGATTGAAGAATGCTATGTATAAGGAGTGACTCCCGCCTTTCCAAAGGGGACTTTAAATTTTGGGGGACTAAAAATTCCATTAACTCTGAAATTTTGATATTGTGGGAGGGAACGTACAACACTATCACACCTTTATTACCTCAACCCTGCCCCCCCGGGTATTCTTCCCTCACCCCGTGCCAGAACCTCCCTTATGAGCCTTTTTATGAAGTCCAAACATTCTCTTATCCAAAGACAAAACCCAAAAACCCCCCTTTTTCCACTTCCACCTGTGGACATATTTGTAGTCCTAAGCAATCCAAAGAACCCAGAAGTTCCCGGGTTTGAAGTTGAAAGGGGGCCATCTTCTCCACCTACAACGTTCCACCCCCACCTCCCTCCTGCAATTCACTTGTTACGCTAAGTAAACATTAAAAAGCAACTGTCGAGGATAATTTCTTCCCACAACCTCAACAAACACCCCCCCCGCAACCATAACCCTTTGCCACAGCATCTGGGACATTCATGTACCCTCCCATCTATACCCCCATTTTTGATTTTCATGAAACGGAGAGGAAGACAGGGAGGAGGAAAAATTGCCATTAGCTACGGGATCCGGGACTCACATCTGAAACCCCAAATTAAAAAGACTCCAGTATTTTTCCTATTGCTCACAGCATTACATGCTGCTCTGGGAAAGGGGGACACATTACTCAAACACCCACTATTTCCCTTTGGGGATACGCCCCCAGTCCTATCATCAAACTCCTGACAACACGTCACCTTAGAAAAAAACTACCGAACCTTAAGGGTGAATATCGGACCCAAAAGGGGAAATAAAAAATCACCTACATTTTACGTTCATTCCCCAAATTTGGGGACACAAACCCACTCTTCCCTTCATGTGGGGGACATTGTTTTCGGTACATGGCATTTTAAAATCCGCAAATACCCATCTCCGGCATCGTGGGGGCATAGCGGAAAATTGTTAAACACGGTGGTAAGAAAAACAGCAAGCCTGTGATACTTCAGTTCCGTTCTGTGGTGTCCTTTTCCTTGTTCACTGTACTCGTCACTCAGCAGGAAATTTTTAAACTTATTACATACCCAAAGCTATTTGACCCGATATAATAACATATCCCATAAAAATTGTGTTCAGCTGCTAAAACAAACTATACAAAACTACTTGAATGGCCCAAGCAACAATTTCCAATCGCTGTCCTCCCCCTTATTTCTTCTGCACTTTGCTTCCCCCAATGGCATTGAAGGCCATACTCACCGCATTTTTTTAGCACAACCAAATTTCTTCCAGTATTGAAAACGGATGGGTACTTACGATCTAGGGAAAAATTTCTAAGACTACATGGCATCCCTTACCAAACCAACCCCTTTGCAAACTACCCCCACAACCCTCCACCACCAGAACCAACTCATTCAAAACTTACCCCCCGGGGGCACACCACCCAACCCCCCACCCACCATCCCTCCCCACCACTGGATTCTTTTTTCTCTGCCGTTCTACCTTCTCATCCACGGCGCCCCACAATACCCCAGGATCAACCAATCCTGCCTTTACAAACCCGAATAAATCAATAATCACTAACCCAAATCCAGACCCGAGAAAAAAACCCTAGGGGATTTTTTCTTGGCATCACCAAACAAAGACATATTCTGCCCCTTTTGGGAAAGTTATAAATTTCCACATCAAGGCTGGGATTACTTTTTGGCCTACATCAAATTGCTCACAAGAAACACGTTTTGGGCAACAGTACTTACTCATCTGGGGAAGAAATCGCTGTCGTCTCATTCTTGGCCAAGGAACGCTTGGCTGAATCCTCATGAAAATCCCTTTAATTCTACCAAGTCCAAATAATCCTTGAGAATTTTATCAACGGGTTCTGCCTTATTCCAGGCCCATGGATTTGACATAACACTAAAGCCACAGAATCCCTTTTTTTTAACGGCTTTTTAAAGGTCTCCTTAAACCCATTTTGGGTTATTTTTAAACTAATTCAAGCAGAATAGCAATTATCCCGGAAGTCAACTTCTCTCCATTGCTAAGGCACAGACTGATTCATCCCAACAGTTAAGAAGGTTTTTTAATTGACCCTATTTCAAGCGCTCCCACAGGGCTCTATGCTCAGCCAATGCCCCTACTCGCAATCAACCCCAAACAAGTTTTTTCCCCGGGTATCAACCTACAGACTCCAATCGAGATAACGGTTTGCGACCCTTTCCCGAGCACACACCCGGGGGACAAGGCCAAACCAAAAACTTGTTTTTACTGCAAACATCCGAATATCAAAGAGGGAGGCCCTTCGAAGCTCCTGAACAAAAGGAATCTTGCTCCCAATGGACAGCAACTACCGCAATACCCCCAAGCATATAACAATTTCAACCCTTAATTTTTTGGGCTTCAACCCCCAATTCAAACCCAAAAAACACAACGCAACCCGTCCTACAAAAAAACCATTCATTGGACCTCAAGTTACCAACCCTTAACCAAGTCATTTACCAACAAAATCCCAAGATGCATTATCCCCTTTCCAACCTCAAGACACCTCCTACATCCTCATCCATAGGGTTCCGGGAAACCTATTCACCGTTTTCCAATGCCCAGAAACATTACGTTAGTCATTTGACCCTGTTGACCGCAATCTAAAAATTAATGGGCCCCCAAATTCCTTTCCCTTTTAGGCACACGGGGCACCAATCAGTTCTAAAACTTCTGACAATTCCACCACTCATACTTCCCAATCATTTTATGCGTTGAAGTGGATACGAAAAAACCCAGACTCGCTTAAACCCACCCCCTGTGCCAAATTTAACACAGGACCCTGTCTAATACTTATCTCTCCACTTACCCAACTAATCTGCAAGTCACCCGGTTCCCTGTTCACAAGAAAAGTTATCCCTGGTGAAACCCCAAAAATACATTTGGTTCAGGACTCAGGAGCAGTCATTTCTGTCACGGATTAGAGAACCCTGTGGTCCCCAAACCATGTTTTTCTCACCAAGTACCCCTTTTAGCTACCTACTTCACAGTCTATGGTTTTTTGCAATGTTTTCTTCATTTTCCCCTGACACAAGACTGCAATACCCTTTTGGGTTTCACTTAACGTGGTACTCAGGGCCCCCCTGACAGAGCTTCAAAGGGGCACAGAACTCACCCAAACCCGTTTACTCAACCCTGGAAGACATGTAGAATTTCTCTTGTGGCACTGGATTTTCCAACTTCATTCAAGCTCTTTAAGTCTTCATCAACATTTGGCATCAATCAACTGCAAAGTCTCACAGTCCAAGCTTCAATGGTGTTCTAGGAAAGTTGTATTCCTTGGAGAATGCATATCACAGGGGACCAAACACCTTACCGATGATCGGGAAAAAGCTGTAATTCCATTTCCACCAACAATCTAAAACAACTCAAGATTTCAAAACCCGTCACTTACTGTCGTCAATGATGCCCCAAACTTCCCTCTTCGCAAGAAATTTTAGATTCTTTCAAGGGCATTGTTTACACCAATGAACTCTCACTTGAGGGACAAAATGTTTTTTAAGCCGGAAAAAAAAGATCCTACAAGCTCCAGCCGGGGAACTCGACTACTCACAGCCTTTTAGCCTCTTTCCATTTGAAGCTATGGGCCAACTTCCGAAGTCTTTACACAAAAAAAAGGAAGCGTATAGACCCTTTTGGGTACTATTCTTGCAAGTTAGATCCTGTTGGGACGGATGTCCCTACTTGCCTCAAGCTGCACAAAATTTTTTTAAAAAAACTCAAGACATCATTTTAGGCCACCCGGTCAATGTTTTGTTCCCATGATCTACAAGGGGTCCGAAAAAGTCGCAGCAACCTCATCGCAGAAACAGCGCCATCTTCGTAACAATCCCATTATTGAGCGAAAATTCACTTTTAAGAGATGTACACTCTCAACCCCCACCTGCTTCCTCTCTCAAGGGGGGAAGATGAAGATCTCACCACAGATAAACCAACTGCCCGGATGAACCTCTTCTGACACCTTGAACAAATGGAGGCTGAAACCTCCCATCTTCCCACTGTCCACATCCAAGTTGGAGAACTCAGACTATTTTCTTCACCCGATAATCCAGATATCGGGTGATCAAGGGCGACCATAAAGGATTTGCTGTGGTTACCCACTCCCCTGCCATTTGGCCCTGGTTTTCCGGCCACGGCCGCGGGGGATCATAAAATGCGGCCCTTTCCCCTTTGTGTAACACTTCCCGAGCCTCGTATCTTGTTGATTTCGGTCGCCGCCTTGGCCCGAAATCTTCCACATCATAGGGGGGAATCACTTCTGGGTTTACAGGTTTTTTCCCCTATCCTACTCCTCTACTTTTTACCCTTTTCCTATATATACCACTGCTTCCTCTTTTCAATGCCTGCTTATTCTCCGCCTTTATAGTTACCTGTCATATTGTCGTTTCTCTGTGCTACTGACCCGCTTTGTTCCTGGTTTTTTCCCTTTGCCTCACGATTTGTACCGCCTGCCCCCCTGTTATTTGACTTTGGGCCCCTCCACAGGCTTTGTGTTCCTTTTTTTTTGTCTTGTCTGTGCACTCTGCTCAGTAGCCTTGAGTCTTCCCCGTTGGCCGGCCAAAATTTAAAGGGGTCGGGTTTTCCCCAAAAAGGGGGACAGAGGCGGATCAGTTCAGGGCCCTTGTCCGTGTCTTGTGTGCGTCCCTGACCACCCAACAGTTTTCCTTGCAAGAAACCCTGAAGGCCATCTTTCCACAGAAAAGCCAGCCCAAGAAGGTGAACCTGGGGTGTAAACGGAAGCTTGTAACTCGCCAAGAGAAGACCTGAACATATACACCGACTCACCCACATTTTCGGGGTAGCCTAGACTTTGGGCCCGAAGTGGCCCTGCCCAGGTTCCCAAAAGCTAGTAAAAGCCCCTCAAGAATCAAGAAACCTTCAGACTGATCATGCCCCAATTGCCAGCTCAAATGCCGTTTGAAGACTAAAGCCTATGGAGAATAGAGAAGTGAAAGTAGAAGGCACCCACAGACAACTTGGCTGCAAAGGCCACAGCTCCTTTTCCCGAATTCAAGAGGAAGCAGTAGTGGCTGTATATGTGCTGAGCAAGGCAGAGAAGAAAGAAGGAGAATGTGAGAAGAAGGAGAATGTGAGAAGAAAAAAGGAAAGAAGAAGGTGAGAAGAAAGAAGGAAAGAAGAAGGTGAGAAGAAGAAAGAAGAAGGAAAGAATAGAGAGGAACAAGAAGAGAAGAACCAAGGACAAGATGCATTGAATCCAGGTGTTAACCTGTTGAGACAATCTCAAACAACTTGAACAAGCCCGAAGGAAAGGAAAAGTTGGGAGGAATTGGGAGCAGAGATACACCAAGATGGATTCTAGAGGAAAGACAATAGACTTTGTTTACCAAGGGCATTATATCCAGCTGTAGTACAATGGGCTCATGATACTACCCACAGAGGAACTAACCAGATGATTTCTTCAATCAACAAGATATACCTAGCACCCAGAATCTTCATTTCCCACGGCAAGTAGCCATGCTAGAAGTTGTGAAATATGCAATACTTGTAACCCAGGAGGACTGATGCCAACACCAAGGAAGCATTTGGCTAAACACTATATCCTCTCCAGCGGATCCAGATTGAACAAATTGAATTACCCAAGAGTGGAAAGTGGATATGTTCTCAGGATGGCCTGAAGCCTACCCAGTTACCAACAAGACTACCAGAACCACCGTGAATAAACTATTGACTGAGTTGATATGCAGATTTGGGATCCCTAAGGTTATTAAATCTGACCAAGGACCTGCCTTCACTGCAGAAGTAACCAAAGACATTTGGAAACTAGTAGGAGCTGACCTCGACCTGCACACCCCCTACCATCCCGAATTCAGCAGAAAAGTGGAAATAATGAAAACCACTCTGAAGAAAACAAATGCTGAAAGCTAGCAAATAAACATATCTTCCCTGGCCCGAGATCATACCCATTACACTCTATTCTGTCAGAAATAAGAAGAGTTGCCCCTGACAGATGCCTTGACGAGCCATTACAGCCGAGATGTCATGAATGTCTGGCCGGGGCACATTGGCAGGATCCATGGCCAGTTTGTACTGTTACAGAGCAGCTGGTGGATCTGATGAATCATTGTGATTGATGACACTAACCACGCCACAAAGCGGAGTCTAGGCTTGGCTGCGGGGAATTCCCCGATTGCTATCTCTAACATGGACACTTGCGGTGACAGCCAAAGTGCCAACAAAGTACAAAGAGAGCAGGAGGCATAACCGGGTCACAGGCAAAGAGGTCAAGGCAGTCGGCAAGCAAAGTGTAGTCAGAAGTCCGAAGCACAGGGTGAAAACTGGGAAACACAGGAATTTTAGCAAAATAACACAAACACCAGGGTAGTAACACCAACAAACTGTTAGAGAGTGTAAGGAGAATAGACCGAATAAAGGTCACTGGCCCTTTAAATCTTAAAGAGCTGGTGCATGCGTGCCATGGGACGAGTATATGCTGGTCACGAACAGAGACCAGGAGCAGAGCAGGAGTGGGGAGAGGTGAGTAATGCCAGGGACAAAGAGACCATGGCGCGAATCATGAGAGGAGGTCTCTAACAGATGCCTCTCCATTACTATCATTCAGGATTGGTGTTTTTCATCACTCCAATGCTGACACTAACCCCTTGTAACTATTTCTCCAGTACTCAATCCACCTGAGGTACTGGAAAGAGCCAGGTTATGGTTAGAAGTGAGACCATTTCTGGGATGGCTGTGGTAGCTCTTTGGGCTGATAGACTGGCCCCACTGGTTTTCTTACTCATGCTTGGCAACTTTTGAAAGTGGGCATCAGGGAGATTTGAAGCAAACATTTGCATGATCACGTCCACCTTTTGTTTGGCCATACCCCCTTCACAAAAAGTCATTCCCATGCCATCTAACTGTGTAAGGGCTCTGGAAGAAAGCTAATTTAGAGTTTTGATGTCAGCCATCTTTCCTGAACTGTTGGAGAGTCTATTCAGCATCCAGAAGAGCTGTTAGATACCGCCAAACTGTGCTTGAAACTAAATCATTACACTACAACCAATATTTCCACCATACAGTGATTATATAGTGGTAGATACCAGTGTACACAGGCTCTGCAAACGTTTGAGTGTCTACAGTGCAGTTACATCTAGGGACTCACCAAAGACATCTTCTATTACTGGAGTTTTTCTTTTTCCCTTTTCTTCTCCATCCTGTCCAGACTGCCACGATGATTTCTCCCGACCATGACTCGTCCCTGCAAAATTTGCCACACAAACATTTTAGAATTCTATTTTTTTCAGCACGTCCCTACCCGTGGCCACCTCTGTACAAACTCCACATGGGGTGATAGGTCTGGAGGCTATGGGTTGACAGGTGCAGGTGGAAAGGTTATGGGTGATATGTGGGATGGAGTGATAGGTGGATGTGAGAGGACTATGGGGTAATAGGTGGGAAGGTTATGGGGTGATAGGTAGAGTGATAGGTGGAGATGAGGGGACTATGGGGTAATAGGTGGAGAGGTTATGAGATGATCGGTGGATGTGGGTGGTAGGTGAGGGCTGTATTTTGTGTTGGCACTAGGTTGCATAACACAATGGTGGGAGAGAGGAGTACAGATCACAGCTTACAATCTCATGTTTGCTTGGGGGGGGGGGGCATAGGACCACCCTCTGGAGATTGTGCAGCAGCTATGTCTGTACCCCAGAAGCATATTTTGCAGGTTATACTCCATACCTTGCAGCCCCAGGAGATCAGCCGCAGGAATGGTCTTCAGGTGGTGCAGGAGATGGAGTTTAGTTCTGTCATTTTTTTTTTATGTTCTTATATTTATACAGATTTCCCCTTTGGACTATGTCAGACCTATTGGATTATATCAGACCAATGCTGGATTGATTTTTTTTATAAAATGGTGAAAGATGACTGATGTCAGGGAGCGTTTATTTAAATAAAAGGTTTTTTTGGTGCAATGTGTGTCTATTTTTTTCCCCATTTAATTTCAGTTTTAGTAATGGAGGCATTTGACAGACGTCTGTGGTTTGTCTCCAGTGGCCGCGGGGGGCATGAGTTTCTCCTTGTCTTCTGCCCCCTACGATCTGTCTCTGGCATTCGCAGGAGGCAGGAGACAGGCCACAGGGGATCAAAGTTGACCTATGTTCACTGTCTCCCACCCCCCTGCGGTCTGTCTCCAGCGGCCACACGTGGCAGGGAGCCGAAGGCAACTTGTATCCCCTGTGGCCTGTCTTCAGAGGGGCAGAAAACAGGCTTCAGGAGACAACTCCTGTAGTCTGTCTGTCTCCCTCCTTCAACAGGTAAAAAGCTGTTTCCTGTTGCAAGAACAAGAGATAGAAGCTGGACTCAGGAGCTGAAGACGCAGCGAGCCGGGAGCAGGAGCGGAGATTGGTAAGTACTGTCTTACCTTAACAACCCCGAAGTGACGCAACCATCCTGAAAAGGACATGCGCGCTGTCCTGCTTAACTTTTATAGTAAGTGGAGGCCGCCACTCCCTGAAGTGGCACCGGAGAAACATCCTGTTGCTGCTCCAGCACGGATTCTACTTAAAGAGGTTTTGTTGACCCTTCCTGGGGGCCGGGAAGTGACCTCCATTTGTGGGACCCTCACAGCCAACCCTAGAGGATTGGCAAGTATGAATCACACCCCTTCCCCCACTAAAATAGAAACACCTCCTCCTCCCCCGCACACTCAAGTACACACTCATACATCTCCCCGCACACTCAAATACAAACATACACGCCTCCGACACACACTCAAATACACACTTACCTCCCTCCCACATACACTTATCTACATACACACCACTTCCCCGCACACCCATATACACACTCACACCCCTCCCCTACACACAACCCCAGTAATGTACTCCTCTGTCCTGCTGTGGAGCTACTGGAATCTTCAGATGCTGCTCTTTTGGGAAGAGGGGGAAGACACTTCGTGGCTCGCGTGGAATAAATCCTACACCGGTGTTGGTAATTTTGTGAGTTGATTTTGTTGGGGAGATCTATAATTGATTAATGGTACTCATGGGTACTTTCGGAGGTTTGTAAGTCCTTGTGCTACAACCCTTGAGTATACCTGAAATACCTGTCCACATTATCGTTCCAGTTACATAGGGTTTTAATGAGCTAATAGCGGTCAGATTTTCCACTGATAGGCAAAATATCGGTGAGTCCAGAGGATATTGTACGGTGGCTCATCGCGTTGCACAAGGATCCCATTTTGTGTTTATATGTGCATGTTCTTGAGGTATCCGGATAATACCCTTTTTATTCAGACTCCAGTAAAAATAATTTATTTTCTGAACTGGTGTTGGAGTCGCTTCTCTTGTCTGTGACTTTGGTGTATTCTGGAAACTCACCTTGGTACACGGCCTACAGGCCTAAACACTCCCTGACAACAACCGTCTTTTGCCTTTATATTAAAGAAATGGACCAGATGCTGGTCAAAGTAGTCCAAAGAATTAAAAGCAGCCCAAAGGTGAAACCTGTAAAAATTCAGAAACACTATCTAGCATTTTGTTGACATCTATATAAATGAAAGCAAGGCTATTAAACACAACTTTGCAGATAGGTAAACCCCTTTTATGTAAGTAGATCCCAATTAAGCTGGAAGCCCCATATTAGCCCCAAATTAGTGAGCCAGACCCTTCCTATTGTATAGGTATTTCCCTCCCTGTTTGGTGTCTAGGTAGATAAGCCACCAATTATCCAGTAGATAGGTAGGGCTACCAGTAGTTAAGGCCCTACCTAGGCAGATAGGTAAAGCCCCAGGTAGGTAGGCAGGAACGTAGGCAAGCATGCAAACAGGTACATAGGTAGACAGAAAAAGCCCTAGGCAGATAGGTAGAAAGACAGGCAAGGCCCCAGGTAGGTAGGTATGTGGGCAAGTAAGGTACCAAGTATGTAGATAGGCAGGCACATAGGGCCTCAGTTAGATGAATAGGTAAATAAGTAGGGTCCCAGGTAGGTAGGTAAGCAAGGACCCAAGAAGGTAGGTAGGCAAGACTCTAAGTAGATCGGTAGGCAGAAAAGGCCCCTGGTAGGTAGCCAAGGCCTATGTCGGTCAGTAGGTAAGTACGTAGCCTCCATGTATAATAGTGCCCTATTAGTAAATAAAACTAAAAAAAAGAAACTAACCCCTCCTTGTTCCCCCGATGATTGGCAGGCTCCTGCTTGTGAAGCCCTGCACATGTCGATTTCATCACGTTGCTTGTCAGGTGCTTCCCCTAATGTTTTGTATGTTGAAGGCTTAAAGGAGTTGTCTCCCTACAAAGTTTCATAGGATGCATGAATGAAATACTCTGTCACTTCCTGGTTCAGACTGACTAATTTGCATACAGCTCCTTGGTCTATTCAACTGTCTGTTTTCAGTTGCTAATTAGCCAAGGAGCTTCTGAAACTGCTCCCAGAAGGTTTTATCTGATCCCTCAAACAAAAGCCTGTTACAGTTCTGTTTACTTGACATAAATCAAGCTTTTTACTGCCCAGCAGCACAGAGGCTGCCCTGACCTGTGTGATGATGTCACTCACTGCTATCACATAGACCAAACTTGAATTGTTTACAGGTCAGTTACTGAGGGAACTGAAACAGCCAGGGAGGTCATAAATTCACTTGTATCTCCTTAACAAAAACAGATGAACAAAGCAATATATTTGGAAAATGTCTTTATTTTGTGTTCCCTAGAATTTCAAAGCTATTCTTTGTAGCGAGACAACCCCTTTAATGAAGTCTATAGCCTACAAGGATTCACGGGGTAGGGAGTTAATGGTTCCCTGCTCCATTAACGTTTTTAACAGTTTGCACATCCTCAGGAAGCGCAAACAGTTAAATAAAGAGTGCACTCCTGAAATTCTAAAGGGTTCACTCACTTGTTTTTGCATGTTCTGCCCTATAAAGATGTCTAATGCACTGACACACAGGTTAAGCAGATTAAATAAGGCCAAACACAGTTCTCTTGTTAATATAATAGACCACTAGATGGCACCAGTTCCTTATCCATTGATTACACTTGCATCCATTGCTGAAAAGATAATCTACACAGCAAAAATGTCATGTGGATTCTGTGCAGCTTTTGTGTGGGTGCCAAATACACACACCATATAGATTTCTGTGGCAAATTTATTGAAGGGATATCTGAAAGAAAAATCCATTGTTTGAACATTGTCGGGCAGACATCTCTAAGTAATTTTAAACAAAATAATAGAAAACCACCCACACTGTATTATAAGTGGAGAACTCTCTGACTGCTGGGAACAAGACAGGTAAGGGGTTTGGCATTTCTGACATGGGGCAGGTTGGTTTATTAAGTTGGGTTTTTGCCTCTTTCTTCTGGGACCCCAACTGAGACAGAGCTGCTGCAGATACTGACAACTTCTTGCAACAATTCATACATAAAATATGGGCCAAAGTCAGGGCCGGACTGGAAATAAAAATCAGCCCTGGCACAAAGCCCCAACCAGCCCACATACAATATCCGCTTACAAAATTTCCCTTGTTCTCGCACCTCGCCACTTTCTAAAATAAACTACACTATAAAGGTGCTTTCACACAGAGTGTTTTTGATGCGTTTTTTATATGTTTTTGGTGCGTTTTGTGCAGAAAGGCAGAGTAGTTAATGCTGAACATTTCTGCACAAAAAAATGCATCAAACAATGCACCAAAACCGCTCTGTGTGAAGGCAGCCTAAACACAAGCAAGAAAGAAACAGTGATGCAGAGAAACCCCTCATCACAGAGTCAGGTGTGCACTTGCTTTACAATCAGGGACAAGCCCACACTGACACTACATAAGCACCAACATAACCTACAACCCCACCAATCAGATCCCCGGTAGTCAGGTCACCATCACATGAATACAGCACTGATTCAACATAGAAGTAAAATGACCCCTGACAGCAG
This sequence comes from Phyllomedusa bahiana, assembly GCA_025379985.1. Lineage (NCBI taxonomy): Eukaryota > Metazoa > Chordata > Amphibia > Anura > Hylidae > Phyllomedusa > Phyllomedusa bahiana. The sequence goes on along the minus strand of JAODAL010004669.1, from coordinate 97,194 downwards.
GGACTCACAGGAGACGTCATCTCTGATGGGAGTTGTCTTCTTCTCCTTTTCTTCTCCATCTGGCACAAACCTCCATGATGTCTTCCCTGATGAGTGTTTCCCTTCCATTTTTTCTCTGTCCGGTACAAAATGCAATTTCTTCTTCTCCCGGTCACTACTGGTCCCTGAAGAATTTACCACAAATACATATTAGACTCCTCTCTTTACCAGCATTTTCCTATCAATTCCCCAATCAGCGTATGTAAGACCCTACAAATTAGAAATTAAAAAATGTCAGATAAGTGGCAAGTAAATAGGTAGACCCCCATTAGTTAAGTAAACAGAGCCTTCCTCCATTAATTTGGTAGGTAGACAGGGCCTACCCCTGTAACTAGCCAGGTAGCTGGGGCTTTCCCCAGTAACTAGCCAGGTAGCTGGAGCTGTCCTCAGTAACTAGCCAGGTAGCTGGGGCTGCCCCCAGTAAATAGCCAGGTAACTAGGGCTGCCCCCAGTAACTAGCCAGGTAGCTGGGGCTGCTCCCAGTAACTAGCCAGGTAGCTGGGGCTGCCCCCAGTAACTAGCCAGGTAGCTGGGGCTGCCCCCAGTAACAAGCCAGTTAGCTAGGGCTGCCCCCAGTAACTAGCCAGTTAGCTAGGGCTGCCCCCAGTAATTAGCCAGTTAGCTAGGGCTGCCAGAGGCAGTAATTAGCCAGGTAGGGCCAGTAATTAGCCAGGTAGGGCCAGTGTGTAGGCAGTCAGGGCCAGTATGTAGCCAGGCAGGGCCAGTATGTAGCCAGGCAGGGCCAGTAAGTAGCCAGGCAGGGCCAGTAAGTAGCCAGACAGGGCCGGTATGTAAGCAGGCAGGGCAGTATATAGGTAGGCAGGGCCAGTATATAGGCAGGCAGGGCCAGTATATAGGAAGACAGGGCAGTATATAGCCAGGCAGGGCCAGTATATAGGCAGGGCCAGTATATGGGCAGGCAGGGCAGTATATAGGTAGGCAGGGCCAGTATATAGCCAGGCAGGGCCAGTATATAGGTAGGCAGGGGCAGTATATGGGCAGGCAGGGCAGTATATAGCTAGGCAAGGCCAGTATATGGGCAGGCAGGGCAGTATATAGCTAGGCAAGGCCAGTATATGGGCAGGCAGGGCAGTATATAGGTAGCCAGGCCTTTTTACTGTATTATGAACTGTCCCACCTTTGAATATGATTGGTCAATATTTCTCCATAGGTTAGAATGGGTCCCTGTCGCTCCTATTCTGATTGGTCAATTCTCCTCCATAGGTTAGAATGGGCCACTGTCGCTCCTATTCTGATTGGCTGGTTTTTGCCGACCAATCAGAAGAGCTTAAACAATTTGAATTACTGTATTTCCCGGCAATTCTCTCTATTGCAATTCCTTATGTAGCGCCGGTCTCGGCGACAAACGCGTTGTTAGGGATTTAACTGCTTTATTTTTAGAGAAGGTTTCAGCGCTTTATCTGATAATGTTTTACACTTAATAAAAATGATTTTTTTATTCATACTCCATGCCGCACGGCGCTGAGAGCCGAGATTGCATTGCGCCGATCTCTCCATAGACTACAATGGGAGAAGTAGCTTGCGCTCTGATTGGCTGGGATAGCCAAGCCCCCGCTAGCTCAGCCAATCAGCTCTTTCTGCATTTTTACTGTATTTTGAACTGTCCCGCCTTTGATTTTGATTGGTTCTAACTTCTCCATAGGTTATAATGGGTCCCTGTCGCTCCTATTCTGATTGGTCAATAGTTCTCCATAGGTTATAATGGGTCACTGTCGCTCCTATTCTGATTGGTTGGTTTATGCCGACCAATGAGAAACGCTTACACATTTTGAATTACTGTATTTCCCGGCAATTTCGAATATCCCAATTCCCGATGTAGCGCCGGTCTCGGCGACAAACGCGTTGTTAGTGATTTTATTAATGTATGTTTATAGAAGGTTTCAGCGCTTTATCTGATAATGTTTTACACTTAATAAAAATGATTTTTTTATTCATACTCCATGCCGCACGGCACTGAGCGCCGAGATTGCATTGCGCCGATCTCTCCATAGACTACAATGGGAGAAGTAGCTCGCGCTCTGATTGGCTGGGATAGCCAAGCCCCCGCTAGCTCAGCCAATCAGCTCTTTTCTGCATTTTTACTGTATTTTTAACTGTCCCGCCTTTGATTTTGATTGGTCAAAACTTCTCCATAGGATATAATGGGTCTTTGTCGCTCCTATTCTGATTGGCTGGCTTCTGCCGACCAATCAGAAGAGCTTAAACAATTTGAATTACTGTATTTCCCGGCAATTCTCTATATTGCAATTCCTTATGTAGCGCCGGTCTCGGCGACAAACGCGTTGTTCGGGATTTCATTGATTTATGTTTATAGAAGGTTTGAGCTCTTTTTCCGAGAATATTTTACAACTAATAAAAATGATTTTTTAAATTATACTCCATGCCGCACGGCGCTGTGAGCGGAGATTTCATTGCGCCGATCTCTCCATAGACTACAATGGGAGAAGTAGCGCGCGCTCTGATTGGCTGGGATAGCCAAGCCCCCGCTAGCTCAACCAATCAGCTCTTTTCAGCATTTTGACTGTATTTTGAACTGTCCCGCCTTTGATTTTAATTGGTTCAAACTTCTCCATAGGCTATAATGGGTCCCTGTCGCTCCTATTCTGATTGGCCGAGATAGCCAAGCCCCCGCTAGCTCAGCCAATCAGCTCTTTTCTGCATTTTTATTGTATTTTGAACTGTCCCGCCTTTGATTCTGATTGGTCAATAGTTCTCCATAGGTTTTAATGGTTCACTGTCGCTCCTATTATTATTGGACCGTTTCTGCCGACCAAAGAGAATAGCTTTCAGAATTTGAATTACTGTATTTCCCAGCAATTTCTAATATCCTAATTCTTAATATTGCGCCGTTCTAGATTTTTGGAAAGTGATTTTTTTTTTTTATATTTTTTATTTTTGCGGTTTGAGCTCTTTTTCTGAGAATGTTTTCCGCCTTTATAAATGCGTTTTTTTTTTTCATACTCCGCATGGACATCTTTAATGATTTCTCGCTGTTTTCCAGCCTGTCTCAAATTGGAACACATCTTCGGCGCAGTCCCTTCTGCGCCTAAGTCCCGCACTGCGCCCCAAACACTGGCGAGGCGCGGCGGACTTTACATAGTATGTATGAGCGCGCCCCAGTGCCGACATAAATCAGGCGCAAATTTAGTCGGAAAACCGGCGGAAAGGTGCGTCCCGATGTGACGAGATTCATACATGTCGCCCAAAGATTTTGCGTGCGTCCAACAGTGCCTCTTTGATGCAGAACATTATCAACCACCATAACCTCCATTGCACTCTACCAGTGACGCCTATGCCTGCCAGCACCATCACCATTGTCAGGAAGTTCCTTTATTAATTTTCTTAGCTTATTCAGGATCTCTTGTGTTAAATGGCAGTGCCAGAACAGATGTGCCACTGTGGGCATTGGTCATACCTAACCAGGTCACGCTGCTTCTGGACTTCAATAACTGGTAAGGCTTCCTGCATGGCCAGCCACATAACCTCCTTGTGGTGATTGGTACCTTCACCTGTTTCAAGATGCCTCCACACCTTTCCAGCATCCCTCAGTGAAAGCATTTGGATATCTGACGGGGGATCATTCACCTTACAAAAGGTCATGACCCACTTTTCGTTTAGGAGCTCGGCCTTTGACAAGTTAGACAGTTCATGTTTGGTCCGGAAATTCTTTGTTTGGCCATATCAGTGGGGGCTCACGTAGGCAACGGTATACTGCAACTGATGTACGTTATAGAGGTCCCTGAAGGGTTGTGAGAAGTCTCTGCATAAGAGTATGTTAGATAGTGAATTCACTATATTAATCCCTTTCCAAAGCATCTGGAGTTCCAATGAGGCAAATGCAATGGATGTGCCTTCAGGGTAGTTTTATTCACTATACCTTGAGATAACACACAGGATAAATAAACACGGTCGAAAAGATTTCTCCTCTCAGCTCTATGCAAACATGCCTGGACTCACGACTACAATGAGGCATGAAGCAAGGTCATATGGGAAATACATCATAAACATAACCAAAACAAACAGTTACAAACAATGGCCACAGGGTGGCAGCATAACACAACCAACAAAATATATCAACATAGCATATCAAACATAACATGAATACACATGTAATGATGCGTCCAGTTAGGTGGACAGCATACTCCCAGTCTGAAATCCATAGGATTTTGCTATATTTTTCTTGACAATGTGAAGTAAAGTCCATCTGGGGTTCCAATGATGACTCGCCCTGAAAAATAAAGGGGAAATCAAGCAAAACGCAATAATAACAAACTAGAAGAACACAAGTCCAATGGCAAAATACGCCTAGTCTTTAGTTCAGCTGACTGTTGACAAGATAGTCCAGAAGTTGGAGACTGAGCCAATAGAAAGCTCTTTAAAAGTTTCTTCTGGCATGACTACAGATTACTCCTCAAGAAGTAGCTCAAGACATTCTCAGATATGGACTTGCAGCTCTAAAAGCACCCATGGTGGAAAGTCTTTGGTGCTTACCTCTTTCTTGATAATGTCCTATCAACAGGGTGGTGAAGAGGTGATAGCCAGAAAAATTCTTTTGTAACTTGGCCCTTGTGATTGTGCGTACAAGCTTCAGCCATTTGGAGAAACGTTCAAGGCGATGACAGCCGAAACCAGATGTCTCCTTGGACTTGGTGATGAGAGCATTTACTTCAGGACAAAACTCTGTATCGTTATCGGAATCTTGGAGACTGAAGTCGTCTTGAATAGAAGTTTCCTTACTCTCGTTCATAAGGAACTCTGGAGCTGTCAACCAAGAAGAATTTGCAAAGACACTAACAGATGCTGACCTGGTGGTACAATCTGCAGGATTGAGATGAGATTGAATTTAGTGCCATTGCCCGGGTTTAGAGGATTTTCTAATCCTTTTAAAGCAGTTACTGACATAGACATAGAAGCGTTTTGTCTGGTTGTAGATGTAATCTAGAACAACCTTGCTGTCAGTGTAAAACTGAATGTAATCGACATGAATGTCTATTAGTGTTGAGCGATTACGTTGGCCATCGACATCGGTCGATGGTCGATAGTCGGCCATCATCGACAAGATAGTCGCTAGAAAATTATGATCGATGACCATTAAAGTCTATGGTAGATCAAAACCACCGTCAGTCTTACACCCAAACAGGGCGGGAGAAGCTGGGCTTAACCTCCACAACAGTCAAATGGATACGTGCTACATCTTAGGCAACACACTTAGGTTATAAAAGCCACAGAAAAAAAATCACACACCATTCACTATCCCTGTCTTGTACCACAGCATGACCCTTAAACCTGCATGACCCATCACCTATCAATTCACCTGTGGTAACTACACAATTGCTGGATTCAAATTTAACTGCAAGGTGGCTCTATCAACAAATCTGGACTGGGAAAAAGTGCAAAAAACACGTATCTGTAATGTATTCGGATAATAAAAGGTATTTTTTGGCACCTATCAATTCACCTGTGGTAACTACACAATTGCTGGATTCAAATTTAACTGCAAGGTGGCTCTATCAACAAATCTGGACTGGGCAAAATTGAAAATGAACACCTGTCTGAAATGTATACTGATAATTAAAGTGGAGTTTTGCACCTAACAAAGAGACCTGCAGTTACTAGAAAAGATGTGTATCCTAATATAAGTTCAGGCTGCCCAATATCCAGGAAATATTTCAATAGAAAACTGTTAATAATAAAGCTATTGCAGTGCAATGTCTACACTGTCTTGGTGAACTTTATCCAGTATTCTTTATAGAGCTTGTCTGTGTTCGCCCGCGGGGCCCCCTCCCCGCACCCCTCCGTGACAATACAGCGGTAGATGCTCCTTTAAAATTCTCTACCTAACTACATAAAATCTTCCAATCTCTAATCTAACTAAGTTGTAAAGATCACAGCTAACAGTAGAGCTTTCTCTGTGAAGAAATAGATTAATTTCGCTGAGCTGTTTGGACACAAGCAGAGCGCACGTCCTACTGCTCTGAGACGCTGAGAGACACTGAGGCTGAACAGGAAGGGCTGTTCTATGTAAAACGAGGTCATGTGATTTTTCCAGCCAATCGCAACCATACACATCTAAGTCATGACGTCGCACACACATCTCACCCTGCTCTATTCTGTAAGCTGATTTGCTGGCCGCCAAAATGACAGGAAGCGCCGAAAATGGCGCGATCTTAATAGATGATGCACAGATTTTAACCTAAATTATCGCATGATCTAAAAATTTCGATCAACATAAAAACTGTGCCGATTTCAACTTTGTCGATAATAGTCGCTCAACACTAGTGTCTATCTCATGCCGTATAAAGTCTGAAATCTCTACAGCTAGTACAGTTCCACAAAGTTCAAATCCAACATGAACTTTATTGCAAGAGTCTATTACCTTCAAGTAGACAACAGCTGCAATGGCCTCAGTAGATGCATCTGAGAAGATGTGGATTTCATTTCTTTGGTTTGTGGCAAGAGATGCTGGAGTATTGCATCGTGGTAATTTAATCCTGTGCAAGTCCTGTACAGATTCTTTCCAAGACTCCCACTTTCGTTGTTTGTTGAAGCCAGTGGCGAATCCCAGTCCTCTATAGACTCTGAGAACTGTCTTAATAGAAATTTGCCTTGTACAGTCAAGGGTGCTACAAATTCCAGTGGATCATATACACTATTTACTACTGAGAGAACACCATGTTTAGTAGATGGTTTATCTGTACAGTTAACTTGAAAGCCAAATTAGTCATTCAACAAGTCCCACCTTAGACCTAGACTTCTCTGTACTGGTGGATTGTCTAGACCTAGGATCAAGCCTCTGAAATATGTAGCAACAGCAGGTGAAGGACTGTTACCGAAGATGTGCACTTTCATGCAGTATTCAACCATTTCCTTGCTAGTGTTATTGTCTCTGTGCCATAGAAACCTGAGGTAATTTCTGTGATCTTGTCATACAATAAAACAATGGAACATCCGTTCGATATCAGCTGTAATGGCAACTGGCTCTGTCATGGCGCACGTTTCTGCCATGGAGCAGCAAGGAGCGGCAGGAGTTAATCCCTCTGGTCAGTCGACACACCCAGGGAGAGGCTGGGCTGATGAACTTAGGAGTGACAGCTCGGCTCCTAATCAGGTCAGAGGGAGTGTCGCACTGGCCATTAGGAGGGCCCGGAGGCTGCACCAATCGTCTGCTGGGGCGGGCTCCGGGCTACTCATTTAAACTCACTGCCTGAGAAAGGTTATCCCTTTTGCTTCTCATGTATTCCTGTTTCTGCTTGTTTACTCCTGTTTTCCTGACTTCGGCTTGCTCCTCGACTACGTTTTTGTACTGCGTGACCTCATGTGTTTTTGACCCTAGGCTTGTTTACTGTTATTCTCCTGGTTTCCAATTTGTGGCTTTGGCGTACCCGTACCATTATCGACCCGGACTGTCTGACTCTGCGTTCCCCTGATGGCCCTGCACGCAGTAGTGTAGGGACTGTCGTCCAGTTGGGGTTTGCCATCTAGGGCAGCAGACCTAGTAGGTAGGGACAGTGGACTTTGTGGCAATCAGGGCCCACTGCACCTCCTCTGACATGACAGGCTCCTTTCTGAATCTATTAAGCAGTCCTACCAGATTATTGGTCAGCTTTGGACCAATGAGAATAACATCATTCAGAGATACGCCACAAAACTTGCCACTTGAGTCGAATACCACTCTGATCTGGTTAGGTTTTCGTGGATGATATACTCCAATGGAGGGAAAATACCAGCACTCTTCATGTTCTTGAAAAGGTGGAGCTGGCTGTGCATGGTCATTGTGAAATATACTATCCATGAAGGCTACAAAGTGATCTTTCATTTCAGGCTTGTTTCTTAATGTACGTTGTAATGAGATGACTCTTGATAGTGCCTTTTCTTGGTCGTTTGGAAGCCTGGTTCTTACGGTAAGGAAGGGTAAGAGTGTGACCCAATGGTTACATCCATCTTTGAAGAATCCACTGTCCATTGTTTTAATAAACTCTCTGTCTTCTATAGAAAATAATTTTTTGTCATCTTGTGTTGTACAAAACACTGATCTTCCTAAGTCATCATAAGGTGTAGGAATGACATCCATTTCCTGGATGAGGTTGGAGAACCTTTCATTTACTTCATAATGATGAAAGCATAGCTTAACCCCTTAACGACGAGGCGTTTTTTTTTGGTGACACGTTCGTTTTTCACTCCTCGCCTTCTGTAAGCCATAACTTTTTTATTTTTCCACCACACATGAGGGCTTTTATTTTGCAGGACAAGATGTACTTTCTAATGGTGTTATTCACTATACTATAGAATATACTGGGAAACCGCAAAAAAAAATTCCAAGTGGGACAAACTGTGAAAAAAAAATTATTTTCGCCATGTTTGCGAGGATTTTGCTTTTACGGCGTTCAATCTTCGGTAAATATAATGTGTTATCTGTATTCTACAGGTTGTTACGCATCTGGCAATATCAAACATGTAGGGTTTCCGTTATGTTTTGGTACCGTAAAAAAATTCCAAACATTTTCTATTTTTGAAATTTGCGCCACGGCGCCATTTTGTGCGACCAATAACTTTTTTGTACCAACACCTCCGGACGTCAGTGAGGGGGAATTTTTTTGCGGGCTGAAGTGTACTTTTTATCGCTAGCAGTTTGGAATGCATGCGACTTTTTTGATCATTTTTATTCCATTTTTTCAGTGACATAAAATGACCAAAAACGCAATTTTGGCGTTTGGAATTTTTTTTCTTCTACGGTGTTCAGTGTACAGGATAATTGATGTTATATTTTTATAGATCGGACTTTTTCGGACGTGGCGATACCAAATATGTGTAACTTTTTTTATAATTTTAATGATTTTATTTGTAAAATGGGGAAAGAGGGGTGATTTGAACTTTTAATACTTTTTTTTGTACTTTAAAACTTTATTTATTTATTTTTTTACTGTAACATTGAGGCCACCTATGGTACTTGACCACTAGGTGGCGCGATTGTTAATACAACCTAATGCATTGCATAGGCAATGCATTAGGGTGTACAAAGATGGCGGTTTCCCCACTTCCTGTCTGCGGACGGAAGTGGGGCAAACCGGCCAGGGAAAGTGACAGAAGCCTTCACAAGACTCCCCACCACCATGCCCGGTCGTCGGATCGGCGCAGCTACGATGGCCGTACCGATCGGTGCGCGGCACCGATTGGCGTTCATTCAGATGCCGCGGACATCTTTGGCGCGGTGTCTGATGGGTAAAACAGCACCAGCGGGCGGAGCCACCCGCCGGCGCTGTTACTGCCGGGTGTTAGTGGCGATTTGCCGCTAACACCCGCCGGCTGTGTGGGGGGGTCGTGCCGCGATCCCCCTGCAAAGCCCCTTAGCGGCCCTGGGACATACTCATACGCCCAAGGTCGTTAAGGGGTTAAAGTGAGTTGTGCGACCACTTTGGAGCATATAGGTTTTGAAGGAGTTCACTTCAGATGGTTTATAGCTCCTATTCAAACATATGTCTACCACAATTAACCAGCCTAAGTCAAGTCTTTGTGCATATGGGGCATGATCTGGACCATTGCATTGCTGACATACCTTATGGAATGTCAGAATATCTCTTCTGAGTAACAGTAGAGTGTCAGCATTCATGTCTATTGGAGGAATCTCATTAGCTAGGTGCCTCAAGTGGGGATGATGATATGCAGCCTGTGGTGTTGGAATTTCTTCTTTCATCAGGTATCTGGTCACATTCAATTAATGTTGGTAGGGGTATGCAGTAGTTTGCTTTAATTGAGGAGACAACATATCCAATGGCTCTTCTGACATAAGTCTCTATATGACCAGAGCAGATGTTTAGGGTGTAAGGTGTTGCTTCACCCTTCATATCAAAGATATCAAAGAATTTAGGCTTGGCTAGAGACCTGTTACTTTGTTCGTCTATAACAGCATACATTTTGGTGGCCTTTTCAGATTGATCTTCTGAGTAGACCTTGACCAAACACACTTTGGCACAGCACTTGGGGTCATTCTTTCCGCCACATATTTCCATGCAGGAAGAGGAGACAGTGGTTGTGGCTGGATCTTGAGCAGGTGGCTCCCCGCCATGCATTGCGACGGTGTTAAATGCTGCTTGAGGTTGTGAGTTGTTAAATGAAGTAGGATGCATAGCTGTGACATGTCTATCATTATTGCACTCAGTGCACTTGATGACAGCCTATAAGGCTTTGTAATGTGGTTTGAAGAAGATCAACACTTGTAACACATTCCAAGCTCCTTGAGTATCTCAGCGTTCTTGCAAAGTCTTTGCCCTGAGTTCACGACATTCTTTTAGCGGATGTGGTCTTTTGTGAATAGGGCACATGTAATTAAGGTCCCTTTCTTTAAGGACAGGGGCATCCTGACTAGTAGTAGCGGATGCTGCAAGTGGGAAGTTTGTCTTTCTAACAGATACTACTCCCCCTAAGTCTCTATGTTTGCTTGTTGTGTTATCATACCTTGAGCATGATGATGAAACCGGTAGAGTAGATTCTGTGAAGTCAAAGCTGGGATTATTCTTCTTCCGAGCTTGGTCACTGATGAATCTGGAAAAATAGGAGAAAGGGGAAAAATACACATTGTTTTTGTATCTGGGACCTTGGTCTGCCCATTTTTCTTGCATACCATGCAGTAGTTTGGACACCACTGGGTTGACACCATGAGCAGTGGGCCCATTTTAGCCAATTTTAATTCCTTTAGTAGGTCACTCAGCTCCTGGAGCTTGCAATTTTCCTTGCTAGTAATCATTGGGAATGCTTGAAGTCTCTTAAATAAGGCACTTTCTATAGCTTCAGAACTACTGTAGGTCTGCTCAAGTCTCTCCCATGCTGCAGCAAAACCTTCCTCTGAGTGGCATGCATGAACTGCTCTCAGTGTCGTTATCCATTCTGCAAACTCTAGGACTAACCAGTTGACAAGCAAGTCAAGTTCTTCCTCGGTGGTAAGGTTAAAATAATTGATTACTGCTTCGAAGGTCGATGTCCAGGCTCTATAGTTTTCAGCACGGTCGTCAAAGTTTGAGAGACTAATATTAATCAGCTCCCTGCGTATCACATATCTGGATATCTGGTAAAATCCGACATGTCTGATCTCTCACTCCTTATTGCTGGATTATGTTGTGATAAGGCTTAGGTAAATCAGGAGAAAATGATGTAGCATAAGGATTAAACTGTGGTTTAGTCTCTGGAAGATCTGCTGGCTTGATGCTGGAAATTACCTTGTCATCAATGGTTGGCAACATCAGTTGCTGTGTGAGTACATCTGTGTGGTAGGTTAGAAGTGGTACTGCTACATTAACCTAAGAAGTTTCTGTTTTGAGAGTTAAGTCATTGTACAGACGATTGCTTTAATACATAATTGGCAGTCCGGTCTACTGGATCTTCCACTTTTCCTGGCATATAACAGTGTGGATCAGTATCTTGGTCTAATGCTTGTTCAAGAACCTTAAGTTTGGCTAAGGCAGCTGCTTCTTCCTTTTCCATTTGGAGAATTTGTAGCTAGGCTTCTGCTTCTGCCTCCACTGGTGCCCTTTGCAGCTTTACCTCTGCTTTCTTCTGTACCATTTCTGCCTTCAGAACTGCCTCTGCTTCCTTATTGGCTATCTCTGCTTCTACCTCCAATTGTGCCCTTTTTGTCTTCAGAACTAAATCCGCTTCCTTCTTGGCCATCTCTGCTTCTACCTCCAATTGTGCCCTTTTCACCTTCAGAACTACCGCTGCTTCCTTCTAGGCCATCTCTGCTTCTACCTCTGCATCATTCTGTGCCATCTCAGCTTCCTTCTGTGCCATCTCTGCTTTAACTTCTTCTTCCTTCTTAGCACAGGAACTTCTAACAGTAGCTTCTTCTGCATCTGCTTGGATCTCTAGAAGTTTCTCATGTAGTGCTGACCTTCTGAAACAAGATGATCTGGAAGACGAAGATGTATGTCTAGGGGAAACTGACAACTTCTTTCGGGTGTGCGATGCGGAGTTCTGCTTAATCTTTGGCGTCTCGAACTAAGGCATCTTTCCCTTGGATGAGAGTCTCTCTTTCAGCTAGCTCTGCTAAGCATTATCAAGATCAGAGTTATTCAGGAACATTATGTACTTTGAAGACAGTCTCTGGTAGCGATTATAAGAAGCAGATAAATTATTCAAACTTGTGGTTAACTTCATTGCGTCATTGTTATGGCGTGGAAGAGCTTCTAAATAGTACAACTTGTTCTTCAATAAATGTCGACTCTGCTTCCTGTATGTCTGAGTTTTTAGAAACAGGATACATGTGCTTAGTTTCAGCAGCTGAAGAACCCACAGGGCCCTTGGTAGACATTCTCTGTTTGGTGTTACTGTCTCTTTGAGACGGGACTGCAGCTAAGCCCACTTTGGTAGAGAAGCCACGTGCTGGTTAAGATGGCAGACGGCTCTCAGCTTGCTTGTAGACTATGTGTAACATGCAGACACTGCAGATTTAGAATCTTTTCGACTATTCTGCCACCAAAGTACATTAGAGAGGTCACTGAAGGGTTGTGAGAGGTCTCTGCACAAGCATATGGTAGATAGTGAACTCACTACATTAATCCCTTTCCAAAGCATCTGCAGATCCAATGAGGCAAATGCAATGGGTGTGCCTTCAGGGTAGTTTTATTTACTGTACCTTGAGATAACACACAGGATAAATAAACGCGGTCGAAAAGATTTCTTCTGTCAGCTCTATGCAAACATGTCTGGACAAGATGGAGTCACGACTAAAATGAGGCAAGACAGGATGTGACTTCATAGAACAGGAAAAGAAGTATGAAGCAAAGTCATATTGGAAATACATCATAACCATAACAAACCGTTACAAACAATGGCCAAATGGTGGCAGCATAATACAACAAATGCTGGTCTAGGTGTTGCAGCTTAGACTAAAAAATTTCTTGCCCGTTTCTCTTCACTTGTCAGCCACCTCCTTCCTGGCCTGACATAACTCTGTAGCAACATTAACACGTGCTGCTAGAAAATGTTTGCAGTTTAACATGGGCTTTAGTGAGTGACTCACAATTTTGTGTGGTATTTATGCCACCTGAACGATGAACATTTATTTTTTTTTACTTGGGACTTAACCCAGTCCCACCACAGTAACACATTAGGGAACTCGGACGTTTTAGCTCTCCATAGGTTATAATGGGCAGGAAAATACTGAGTCACTGCCTCATGGTGAAGGAGCGAGACATTCAGCTTCCATACCCTTCCCCCGGCTAGAGCATGGTCTCTAAAACTAAACTGAACATACAGAACTTCATGGTCTGAGAAGGGGACCTGAGTTTGCCAGTATTTTGGCACCATAATGTCTTTAGAAACAAAAACATAGTCTAGAATATATGCCCCATCTGTCCTTCATCTCCCCGCTTGGGTCTGGTTCTTTCTGAATTGCCTGCTGGCTAGCAGTAAGGGCGACATATATGAACATTGGCGTTGACAGATCAGTTCTAAATAACTCAAAGGTAGTGTACAATGCACCAGAATGTATGAGCCTGTTCTTCTGCAGTTCATACATACAGGTGCAGTGTAGTTCATACTTACCAACCCTTCTGGGTTGGGTGGGACACTCCAACAAATGGATGGGGTGGTTAAACCTCCCGCAGCTGAGAAGCTGCCAGAAGTTTTTTGTATAAGCAGCCTCAAGGCAGCATCACTTGACACTGCCCTGAAGCCACTGACCACTGCCACCGCTGGCGATGCTCTGCTAGCTTCCTGCATAGGAAGCTAGGAGAGCAGCGAGCCCCATAGAGCACTGCTAGGAAGGGGGCGGGTCTTACCTGGATTCGTGAAGCTCCGCCTCCTTCTACCAGCAGATCAGAGTGAAGAGCGAGGTTGCCTGCAGCAGGACAGGTGAGTGCACTTCTGGGGGTTATGTGTGTGGGGGGGTATGGCTGAGTGTGTGTGTTTGAGTATGCGGGGAAGGAGTATATGGGAGAGTGGTGTGTGAATTGGAGTGTGCGGGGGATGGGTGTATGTGTTTGAGTATGCGGGGGAATGAGTATATGGGATGGATGGTGTGTGAATTGGAGAGTCGGGGGATGGGTGTATGTGTCCTGTCCACTGTGGTCTGTATTTGGCGGCTGCAGGGGGCTGGATACAGACCACAGGGGGTAGGAGTTGCCCTCTTGTCTCCTGTACCTTGCTCCTGTCGCTTGCCCCTTGCAGTCTGTATTTGGCAGTTGCAGGGGGCAGGACACAGGTCGCAGGTGGCAGAAGTTGTCCCCTATCCCTTGCTCCTGCCCCCTGCGGTCTGTCTCTGGCAGTCGCAAGGGGCAGGAGACAGGCTGCAGGGAACAGACTCTGGTGATTGCCTATGGCAATAGCCTATTCAGCATCCAGGAAAGCTGGGTGACACTCCATCCGCGAAAGGTGGCACCTAGTATTCCTATCATGGAAAGCTGGATGTTACCTGTGGGTGATGGGTGTTACTGAGCTTTCCTGGTTGCTGGATAGGGTATCCAGCCTACATGTATGTGAGTAATGTTTGTTTATTTACAGGTTCCCATTTGGACTACTTTGGATTCGGTGGACTACGTCGGATCAACTTTGGACCTGTTTTTTTTTAAATAAAGTGGTTTAAGAGGTCTGTAGTTGGGTAATGTTTATTTAAATAAAAGTGTTTTGTGTGGTTTTTTTTCATATAGTTCCAGTGATAGTATTGGAGGTGTCTCTCAGACACACACACTTCGCGGGCTTGATGTCAGCCAGCGGCGTTTCTTGTTGCCCTAAGGGTGACACTAACCCCGTGTCACTATTACCTCAGTATCCAATGCACCAGGGGTACTGGGAAGAGCCGGTAACCATCAGAAGCGGACCCATTAATGTGAAGGTCCACTTCTGGAGCAGCTGCAAGCTGGTATTTTTTAGAATGGGAAGGGACCAATAACAATTGATCTTCCCATTCTGATAGTATCAGGCTGCAGCTGTCGGTTTTACCTTGGCTGGTTATAGAAAATGGGGTTTTTTTTCCTGAAAATGTATTTATTTAATGACAATCTAAACATGGGCATCCACTGTACTGATTACAGTGGTTGCCGATTTCAGGTTTCTCAATAAATAAATGATTTTTGAGAAAAATAAACGAAGTGGGGTCCCCCCATATTCCATAACCAACCAATGTAAAACCGACAGCTGCAGCCTGATACTATCAAAATGGGAACGTAGATTAGCACTCGACCCTTCCCACTCTAAAAATATCAGCCAGCAGCTGGCCCAGAAGTGGATCATCACATTAGAGGATCCACTTCTAACGGTTACCGACTCTTCCCAACACCCCTGGTGTGTTAGGTATTGGGTAATAGTGACGCGGGGTTAGTGTTAGCCTTGGGGGTGACAAAAACTACTGCTGGCTGACACCAAGCACGAGCGATAGTAATGGAGAGGCATCTGTCATATGCCTCCATTACTAAAACTGAAATTAAATGGAAAAAAACCACACAAATTGCACAAAAATCCTTTAATTAAATAAACATTCCCCGGCTACAGCTCTCTTTCACCATTTATTAAAAAAATCAATCCAACGTTGGTCTGACATAATCTAGTGAGTCTGACATATTCCAAAGGGGAAACCTGTATGAATATAAGAACATTAAAAAAATGACAGTACTAAACGCCACCTCCTGCATTCCCTGAAGATCATGCCTGTGGCTGTTTTTCTGGGGGTCCAGGGTAAGGCGTTCAGCTTGCATAATATGATTGTTCTGTCCCCACATGAGGTGAATGAAGGTGTAACTGGCTGGTGGATGATCGTGACTGGGAGACTTTCCTACCTTTGTATCCAGAATGTGGAGCAGACAGGACCAAGCAGGCTCAGCTTAGTAGATATAGTAACACAGTGGTATGAAACAGAATGCGGTTTATTCACCTTGGATACAGCAATGATCACTGATACAGAACTGTGGTTATCTCTGTAGTAGTATAAACCTTGGTGCAGTTTGTTGCTGCTGCTGTTTGTTGTTGCTGCTCTGTTGCTTTGCTGCACTGTTGTTGTTTTCTGTTTTGCTGAATGTCTGCTGCAATTTGCTGGAGTTTGCTGGTCAGAAATTGATGCTTCTGCTAGCCCAAAAGATGTGTGCTCCAGTCACATTAAGATGAAAATAACTAACAGGAAATGACACAGCAAAAGCTTAAAAAAAAAAAAAAAAAAAACACACACCCTCAGAGAAAAACTTTACGAACAAAGACAGAGGGAGCATATGTAAATTCTGGTCAGCAGATGGCAGCACAGCAACAATACATAATAAAGAATGGATGGAGAAAAGGATGCAATAATATATACAGTTGAATAACAATACCTATAACTGAATAGAACAGCACACTCCCCGTCTGAAATTCCCATAGGGGGGATTTCACTATAAACTAATGTCTATAAAATATAGTCCACAACCTGTAACAAAACATGTTAGAATGCAATATAAACACTAAGGTAGTCCTGTTTATCAACTGAGGAATATGGAACAAAGTTCGGCACTGTTCATCCTTCAGGAACATCCTCAATGGATAGTATCAGAATGAGTTCGTTGATTGGCCTTGCAAATGTTTTAGGCTCACCCTTCCTGGAAAACTTCAACTAAACCTTCCGGTTTTTTGCCATCTTTGCTAGGGAAGAACCTTTGTAATTTTTTTCCCCATGGGCCCAAAGTAAACCCTTTTTGGTTTTTTGTTCCTTCTTAAACCTGGGGGTTCTCCTTCTTTCGATGGGGGTTTTGTGGTGTTTTTTTTCCTTTTTCTTCGGGAAATGCGGCTGGGGGGAAAGGGGATTTGCCTTGGGGTAAAAACGGGAAGTGGCTGTTGTGGAGGCACTGAGTGGAGGGCAAATTTTTTTTCTTTCCCCTTTTGTTAATTCCTGGCCCAAAAAATGATGAGTTGGGAATCTGATGGAGATAATGACGGGCTTTGGGGGGGTGTTTTGTTTCCCAAGATTTTCTTTGTTTCCTTTTCTCTTTTGGGGTTTCCACCCGGGATAAAGCAGACTTTCACTTTTTCCCCCTTGGCACTTTGGGATT
Organism: Phyllomedusa bahiana; assembly: GCA_025379985.1. Lineage (NCBI taxonomy): Eukaryota > Metazoa > Chordata > Amphibia > Anura > Hylidae > Phyllomedusa > Phyllomedusa bahiana. Next base: position 80,134 of record JAODAL010004669.1, on the reverse strand, counting down.
CCTTGGGAGGAATAAGGGGGAATAAAAAAGCTAAAGGTTGCTGCCCTGTTTTGGATTTTTTAAAATTTCTTTTGGTGGTTAGTTTCTCCCAAAATTTTCTAAGCCCGGCCAAGTTCTGTTTCCCGTAAAAATTTTCTTGCTTTTGTGCAAAAAAATTTCAGCGGGGCGGGTTTGCAAGGGAACCGGGAAAGGGTTGCCCCAAAATTTCAGAGGGAAATCCCAAAAAATGGGGTTTCCAGGTGCCCCCCCCCAAAGGGCGATTTTGGGGGGGTTTTTGTGGTGATAGAGTGGAGGAGGGTGAGGAACATTTTCCTGTAAAGTGAAGGGGGAATTTAAAACCCCGATACGTAGTGGCCTTGCTTTTTCCTCTGCCTGGAAAAATTTTCTGGAGGTGGATTTTGATTTTTTCCCATTGGCCCCGGGCGTTTCGCACCAAACAGCAGCTGTCACTTGTTGTCGTCCCCCGGAAAAGCAGACCCTTTTGGGGTTGGTAATGCCAGGGATGTTGGAAGGGGTACAGCCGTTGTTTTCTTCAAAATGCTATGCTCATTAGGGTGTTTGACACCCATATGTCTTTTGTGTTTTGGGGGTAAAATTTGACCCCAAATGGCTCCCCCCAGAAAGGGGAAGTCTGAGATTTTTTTTTCCTTTGAAGACCGTTTCGGGCTTTCTTGTTTTCCCCAGTGGACAATCGTTTTTAAACTGTTGGGGAGAGAATTCTCGCTTCTTCCCAACAATTCATCTGTAGTTTGAAAAAACTGTGTTTGATGGACTTTCTTTTTTTTGGGGTTTTCCTTGGGCATAACAAGTTGGGGGGCGCTGAGGGAAGGGTTTTGGGGGATGATGCGGGGAAGGGTCGCTGCCATGGCTCAAGATTGTCTTGGAAGGAGATGTTTAATTTTAAGGGCCCCCCAATACCCAAAATTCCTCGTTCTTTTTTTAGGGATGGACCCGGTTTTATTAAGGGTTGCCCTGGAATATTTTTTTCTCCAAAAAATGGGGACAATGTGCCCTTTAAATTTCCCCTTTTCAGGTTTGTTGTTTAGGGGTCCCTTAAAAGAGGTTAAATCTTGAAAAAGCTTGTTCCCCTCAAATTTTTTAATTTTACTCTGGAAAGGTGGAAGGGAAATCGAGAAACCCCAGTGCGGTTTCATCCTTAGAAAACCCACTGTTTTAAATTTTTGGGGAATTTTTGCCCTTTCTATGAAAAGGGCCCAAAATTTTTATCGCACCCTTTTGTTGTGAGAAAAATTTAAACCCACCCGGGATTGTCAGCATAGGGGGGGGGAATGATGTGGGCGCTTATGGGGTTTTGGAAGTTCCTTTCACCTCATAGTGATGGGGGCATGGCTTGAGAAAGATGTGCGCCCCGTTCCCCTTGCAGAAATTCTTAAAGGGGGTAAATTCCGGGGTTGATCTAAGCATACATTTCCTATGATTCCCCAAACCCCAAGTCTAGTCTCGGGGCCCCACGGGGCGTGGGTTAGGACCGTTACACTTTAACGAAACCTTGTGTACCCTTAGTTTGTCTTGCCAAGCAGGAGGGGAATTCGGGCACCCAAAACCCAAAAGGTGGGAAAAAGGGTTTAGGTGCTTAGGTTTTGGTTTTTTTAAAACAGCTTTGGTTGGGAAATCTAATTTCTGTGATCGGGTTATATGGTCGAAATTCGATCATGTAGGTAGGGGTATTCCTGTATCCCCGTTATGGGAAAAGCGATAAAATCCCTGTGTCTTTTTTACCAAGCCCTCTATGCTGCCTGAGAAAGGTATTTAAGGTATGGGGGTTTTGGGGGCCCTTTTTGTCCCAAATGCTTCAAAGAACTTAGGTCCAGCTAAGGACCGGTTTGCTTTGGTCATAATTTGATTGCGTACTTTTTTTAAGGGCCTTTTCGGTTGTCTCTCGGGGGAAACCCTTTGGATAAAAACATTTTTCTGGCACAACATTTTCCCTTTGGCTCCCCTCCACTTTCCTCCACCCATGAGCAAAAACCATCTTTTGGCAGCGTTAGGGTTTTTTCGGGGGCCCCCCCCCATGGCTTGAATACTGGTCACTGCAGTGGATGAATCCTGGGGAGTTGGGGTTGGGTGCATAGCTGTGCCTGTCGGGAAATGTGAACCCCCTCCACTTAGTGGGGGAAATTACCCCTTTACCCTATGTTTCCAAATTAAAGCGAGCAACTGAAACATCCCCCTAGCTCAGTGGGGATTTTCCCTTGGCTCCTGTATGGGTTTGGCCCTTTAAACCCTTGCATTTTTTTTAGTGATTTAGGTATTTTTAGGAAGGGGAAACTTTTCCCGGTTAAAGGGACTGGAGATTTATTTATGGTGTTTACCCGTGGGTGCGCGGTTTGTGGCAGGTTTAGTTTTCAAACCACTCAAAATGTTTTTAAAAGTCTTGTTTTTTCTGTGTGACCCCTTTTCGTACCTTGAAGATGTTTGCATTTTGTAGTTAGAGCCCCCGGGAATTCAAAAATTTGGGGTCTTTCCTAAATCTGGGCCCTCCCTCATCGATGAACCCTGCGAAATGAATGAAGGGGGGAAGGGTTTTTTGACTTTGGTGTCCTTTTGGGTTTTTTTTGAGACTGGTGTTGCCCACTTTCTTAAAACTGTAAGGAAAGTTTTTAAAAAAATTGGGAAATTAAAACCCATGGCCGGTTTTCCAAAGGTACATAGTAAAAACCCGCAGGGCCCTTTTTTTGCGAGTTTCCAGTTCCATGGCAATCATTTTGGTCCTGAACTTGGGGACTTCCTGAGTTTGGATCTTTGGAATGTTTTTGCAGTGCCCTTAAATTAGGGCTTTTCTCCTTAATCGCTTCCGCGCTCCCAAAAGGGAAACTTAAAATTCTTTTCCCCAGGAAAGGGCAAGCCCTGTTCTTTTTGCCCCCTTTTTTGACTTTTTCTGAGACTCTTGATGCATTTTATAACCGGGGGCCCACCCATTTGCCCCAAAAATGATAAAGCCCTGCTCTGCGGTTGGGTTTAAAGGTTTGGGAAATTGCAGTTTGAAGGTTGTTTCCCCCCGGCCCCTTTAAGGGTTTCTCTGCGGGGTAAAAAAAATTTTTTGAAAGACTGGTTTAATCAGCCCCTGCTAACCATGAAACCTATTGAACTCAGTTTAAATCGGGTTTCTAAATGCTTTGTTCCCCCGTGAAACTCGTGGTACCCCCCTTGGGTTATGGATTTGCCTGGCGTGAAAGGGTGAGTTTTTCCCCGGGTAAATGAGGGTTGCTCCCCGGGTTGAGTGTTTTTTTAAAGCCTCGGGAAAATTCGATGTCCGCTGCAACGCTGGGGAAACCCTGGGCCCAAAAAAAACCCCGGGAAGCCATCTTCCTGTAAAACCCTGCCCCTTGGGGGAAAGGCATGTCGGGGTGAGGGATCCTTAGTTTGTGTGGGGTTCTGTGGGGGCACCAGAGTTTAAGGTAAGACCCTTACTTGGAGGTTTAAAGTGTTGCAACTTAAAACAGAATTAGAGAAGGGGCTCTGCAGGAAAAAACTGTTTCCACTTTGTCCGGGGAAGGATCAAAGGATTGCCCGTTTCCTGGGGGCCAAGAAAAATGGATAAAGGGACCTTGGCTAAATTACTTGCCAAGTACCTTTTTCCCTTTACCCAAAGGGGATTTCCTTTTCCATCTTTTATTTGAAGTTTCTTTACCCCGAGCCCATCTTTTGCACTTTCTCTTTCAGCCTGACCTTTGTTTTCTGAAAATTTTCTCTTTCAGCCTGAGCCTCTGCACGTTTTTTTTCACCCTGACCCTTTTTCTTCTGCACTTCCCCCTTTTAGCCGAGCCTCTGCTTCTGCATTTTTCCCTTTTAAAAGCCTGACCCCTTTTCACTTTTCCCTTTCTCCCCATTATTTCCCCTTTCCTCTTAATGGCAACGTCTTTTTTTGGCTTGTTTTTTGCATCTTTTCCGGGCCTTTTTGTATTTGCCCCACCCCAGGCCCCCTGAGTTTTCTTGAGAAAAATTTTTTTTTTTAGGGTTCGGACAAATTGTTTAGTTGGTTTGTCTGTCGACCCGGGTTTCTCCTGTAGTGAAGAAGGGGTTCCGCTTTATCTTTAGCACTTCTGCCCCCAATGACGCTCTTTCCCCCTTTCCCACTGATTTTAAAACTTTTTTCAGCTCTGTTAAGGCTTCATCGAATTAGAGTCTTTTAAGAAGGTGAAATACTTTTGCAAACAACCGGTTATATTTTTTGTATGCTGTATTCCCCAAAGCAACCTTTTTGTAGGGCTCTCGGCATCACCTTTTTAAGGGGAAAGAAAGCCCGACATAAAGGGGGGAAATCGTTCCCATCGATCTTCCCGGTTATAAAAGGCTCAACTTTTATATTTTGAAGTTTTCAATAAGCTTTAGGGGGTGGTTTGGAGGCGTTTTGGGGGTAAAACCCTTTGGGCTGCTGGAAGTGGGAAATTCTGCTTAGGGTCTTTTTAAAATCCTCAGTTTTCAAATTTTTTCCTTTCTGTGTTTTTTTAAAACTGGGGGAAAATTTCCAAAACTGGTTTTTTTTTGGCCTTTTTAAAATTTTAAAGGGTTTTTCTGTCTTTTAAGAAAAACAATTTTGATTCGGGGGCTTTAAATCGCCCGCCAAACTTTTAAGGGGCACCCGGAAAAAAGAATTTCCCCGGGTGATTTTAAAACGAATTGCCCGGGTTTTTTTTAAGTCTGGGTGGCCCTAGCAACATGAAAGGGATTATCCCCATGTGCTTGTTGCTGGGGATTTCTGACTGTATTTTTGGGCTTTAAGGCAATTTTTGACTGTTTTTGGGGCCCCCTTAAAAACAATTTCTGACTGAAGTAATTGGGCCCTCCAAAAAAATTTTTTAATGGTTTTAATTGGGCATCAAAGCAATTTCTGAAAGGGTTTTTGTTTCCCCCCCAAAAAGGCAAATGAAGTGTAACTTGGCTGGGGGTTTATAGTGACTGGGAGCTTTCTTCCTTTTTTATCCAGAAAAGTGGGAGCAGACCCGGGCCAAGCAGGGTCAGTTAGTAGATAAAGTAACACAGTGGTATTTAAACAGAAGGCGGGTTTTTTCACCCTTTGGGTACGCAATTATCCTGAAACAGAAAATTGGGTTATTCTGTAAATATATAAACCTTTGGGGCAGTTTGTTGTGCTGCTGTTTTTGTTGTGCTCTGTTTTTCTTTGCTGCACTGTTTTTTGTTTTTCCCGTTTTTTCTGAATGTCTGCGCAAATTTTTTGGAGTTTTGCGGGCAGAAATTGGGTGATTTTGCTTTGCCCCAAAAAATGTGTGCTCCGTCACAAAAAGAGAAAAAAACTAAAAAGGGAAAAGACACAGCAAAACTTAAAAAAAAACCAAATCCCCAGAAAAAAACTTTAAGAACAAAGCAGAGGGAGCAAAATTTTAAATTTTTTTGGGCAGCGATGGCAGCACCCGGGGACCTTTTCTTTAAAAAAAGAATGGGGTGGAGAAAAAAGGGTGGCAATAATTTTTAAAGTTTGGGAAAAAACAATTTTATATTAAATGAATAAACGCACGATTTTTTGGGGGTTTAAAGCCCCCCCTGCCCCAATCTCCTGGGAGATTGGGGCTATGCCCCCCAAAGGGATTGGAAAACTTTGCTCTGTTTCTCCCTCCCCCCTCCCCAATTCCCAACTATTGTGTTTTGCTTCCCCAAGGCCCAAAACAAAATACCACCCCCCCCCCAAAAACCCCCCCTTTACCTCTTTAAAATCTCCACCCAATTTCCCCCCAGTTTCCCCTTTTCCTCCACCTTTTCCCCCATAACCTCTCCAAAACCCATAACCCCTTAACTCTCTTTTCCCCCCCACCCATTCCCCCCACCCATTCCCCCTAACCTTTCTACCCCACCTATCACTCCATAAACCCCCCCACCTGTCACCGCATGTGGAGTTTTACCGAGGTGGGCCCCATTAGGGGGAAAACTAAAAAATAAAAATTGTAAAATGTTTTTTGTTGTAAATTTTGCAGGGGAGAAATTGAACCCGGGGAAGTCATCATGGCGGGGCTGGACCCGGGGTGGGGGAAGAAAAGGGAAAGAGAACAAAAACCATTTATAGAGGTTGGGCTCTGGGGAGTCCCTAGAAAGTAAGTCTACAGTAGTCAATTAAATCCCGCAGAGCCTTTTAATCCGGTTTCTACCACTGTATGATCACTGTATGGGGGTAAAAATTTCAGTTTTGCAAGCCTGTTTACACGGTAAAACCTACCACTATAAAAAAAGTTTAAGGTGGAAAAATTTGATTGTGTTTTAAAGGTTTAAAGGTTTTAACCCGGCAAAAGGTTTTTGCAGTATCTCCAGCTCTTTGGATGCTGAAAAAAGGGGTCCCTTTAAAAATAGGAATTTTGGGTGGCACCAAAAAAACCTTTTAATTTTAAATTTTCTCCCAGAGCCATTAAAAACCCTTAGGGGGGAGGGGGTGTGGCTTTCTGAAAAAGGGGGGCCCCCCCGCACCTTCAATCTCCCCGAAGCCCCCCCTTTCAAAAGGGTTTACCCTTTAAAGGGAAATCCAATACGCAAGTAAGGGTCAGGGGGACCCCTTTAAAAAATTTGGGCCCGGCGGGTTCTAACTTTTATTATTTTAAAAAAATTTTTAAATTTTTTTTTAGAGCACCAATTTTTTCCAGGGGAAATGTACATTCAAGGGGATTACATACATAAAAAAATGTTGAACAAAAACAATGGTTTACAATAAATTTACAACTGACAAAGAGAGGGCCCTGCCCGAACAAAGGCTTACCCAAACTACAAGGGGGGGAGAGAAGGGAAAGGTTTTGGGGCAAACAAGTGTGGATGTAATGGTGGTGGGGGGTTTTTAAAAAAGGTTTTTAAGCTAACCCGAAGAGATGGGGTTTTTAGGTTTTTCTTTTTTAAGGGTAAAAGTTGGGGGGAGTTTGTGTTTTGTTTGGGAATGGTTCCCCAAAAAGGGGGAAACACGAGCAAAGTCTTGGGAGACGGGGTGAAGACTGATGAGAGAAGAGCCAAAAAAGAAAAGCCGTGAGGAGCGGAGATTGCGAGAGGGGAGGTATCCGGAGATTAGAGCAGAGCTGTATGGAGGGAAGAGGTTATGGAGAGCTTTGTAGGTCATGGTTAGTATCTTGAAATGGATTCGCTGGGCAATGGGTTGCCAGTGTAGGGATTGACAGGGGGGAGAGGCAGAGGAATAGCGAGGAAAGAGGTAGATGAGACGGGCAGCAGAGTTGAGGATGGTTTGAAGGGGAGCAAGAGTGCTGGATGGGAGGCCACAGAGAATGGTGTTACAGTAGTCTGGGGTAGTGGGAGATGACGAGGGCATGGACAAACTTGTTTGTAGTGTTAAAGTTGAGGAATGGGCGGATGCGTGAGATATTTTTTAGGTGGATGCGGCAGGCAGAGGTGAGGGTTTGGATGTGTGGTTTGAAAGACAGAGAGGAGTCTAAGGTTATCCCAAGGCAGCGAACTTTTGGAACGGTGAGAGTGTAGAGCCATTGACAGTGATAGAGAGATCAGGTGGAGGGATATAGTGGAACGGTGGAAAGATGATGAATTCGGTTTTCTCCACATTTAGTCTTAGGAGACAGGAGGAGAAGAAGGAGGATATGGACAATAGACAATCTGGGATCCGGGAGAGAAGACAGTTAATATCAGGACTGGAGATGTAAAGTTAGGTGTCATCCGCATATAGGTGATATTGAAAGCCGTGTGAACCTATGAGTTTACCCAGGCCAAGAGTGTAGATAGAGAAGAGTAGTGGGCCCAGGACTGACCCCTGGGGGACACCAACAGAGAGGACGAGAGGAGGAGGTGGTGGAATAGTGAGAGACACTGAATGTCCGATCAGAGAGGTATGAGGAGATCCAGGAGAGGCCAAGTCCGTGATGCCGAGGGAGGAGAGGATTTGTAGCAGGAGGGAATGGTCAACAGTGTCAAAGGCAGAGGACAGGTCTAAGAGGAGAAGTACAGAGTAGTGGTGTGAGGCTTTAGCAATTACTAGGTCATTGGTGACTTTGGTTAGGGCGGTTTCAGTAGAGTGGTGGAGTCAGAAGCCAGATTGGAGTGGGTCAAGGAGAGAGTGGGAGGAGAGGTGAGAGGACAGTTGAAGATAGACATGCTGCTCAAGGAGTTTGGATGCAAAAGGAAGCAGTGAGATGGGGCGATAGTTGGACAGTGAGGAGGGGTAGAGAGATGGTTTCTAAAGGATGGGTGTGATGGTGGCATGTTTAAATAAGGAAGGGAAGATACCAGAGGTTAATGGTAGATTGAATAGGTGGGTGAGGGCTAGGAAGATAACAGTGCTGAGGTCTGGGATGAGGTAGGTTGGCAGTAGGTCAGAGTTACAGGTAGTGAGGTTGGATTTGGACACGAGAGAGGAAAGGTTATCGTGAGTAACAGTGGGAAAGCAGGTTATAGAAGTGCGCACTGGGGACTGTGTCAAGGTAGGGACGGACGGTGGCGACGATAGAGGTATAGAGGCGGGCAGTGGGGACTGTGGGGGGACGTTTCTCTAATGAGGTTGATCTTGTTTAAGAAGTGAGTGGCAAAATCATCTGCGGATAGGAGAGATGGGGGAGGAGGTGCTAGTGGACGGAGGAGAGAGTTGAAGGTATTGAATAATTGTCTGGGGTTGTGAGACAGGGAGTATATGAGAGTGAGGAGGTAATCCTGTTTGGCGGTGGTGAGTGCAGACTTAAATGCGTGTAGTGATTGTATGAGGCGAAGTCATCGGTGGGGCGGGTTTTCTTCCAGCAGCTTTTGGCAATTCTGGAAGCTCGCCTCAGCTGTTTGGTGGAGTCTGTGTGCCAGGGTTGTCTGTTGATTTTGAGGGTTCTCTGTGTGAGAAGAGCGACTGAGTCGAGGGTGGTGGTGATTGTGTTGTTGTAGAAAGCAGTGGCTGCATGTGGGATATGGTAGAAAGAGGTGCAAGAGAGTCAGAGAGAGTGCAAGGGTTGAGGTTTTGTAGGTTTCTGTACGGTGTACTAGATGTGAGACAGGAGGAGCAGGTGAAGTGGAGAGGGTGGAGAAGGTAAGCAGGTTGTGGTCAGATATGGGGTGGGGTGAGTTCGAGATGTCAGATAGGGGGCAGAGATGGGTGAACATGAGGTCCAGTGTGTGTCCATCTCTGTGAGTGGCTATAGAGGTCCACTGTGAGAGGTCGAAGTAAGAGCAGAGTGAAAGGAGTTTGTTGGCAGCAGAGTGGGGTGCATCAATTGGGATGTTAAAATCTCCCATGACAATAGTGGGGATGTCAGTGGAAAGAAAGTGGAGAAGCCAGAAAGCAAAGTGGTCAAGGAAGGTGGTGGCAGGGCCTGGTGGGCGGTAGACAACAGCCACTTGGAGTAGATGCAGGAGTATTATGCACCTAGGTTTGGCGTCAGAGAATAAATGTGTCTAATTCTATGAATGTGGTGCAACACGCCCCCAGAATGCCCCAAATCTTTGGCACATTAAAAAGTGTTGTGCAGGCACTTATCGTGCCCAAGTTTGGACTGTGACTGTTCAGTTTTGATGTCAGATAAGTAGCACAGCCTTTTTTATAGTTGCGCATAAAAATAGCCTAGAATGCGCCTGACTTTTGAACCCGTTATACAGCGGGTCATAAATCAGGCGCATTTTAGCGCTAGGGTGACATTGCTGGCTCAGGTATACCACTTTGAAAGTGGTATAAATGTTCCAGCTGTAATGCGCCTAGAAATGCCGTAATGAAGCTATAACTCTATTGCTTCGTACGGTTCTAGTGCACCCCGCCTCCCGCACGCCCCCCGATCCCAGCCGCATTACAAAGTGCCGTTTGCACTTTTTAATGCGCCCAGGAGTGGCGTGTGAGAGGGATTTCAGTGTAGCAAACGGGGCTGTGACTGATATCAGGCTGAAAAGACGCCAGATATCTGGCACAGCCCCGTTCATACATGTCGCCCTAAGTATCTACTCTTTGTCCATGGTGGAGCTGCAGAGACTGGCTCTGCCCAATTAATTTCCTGGGTAGGTCCAGTCTTTATGGCTGCTGCAATACAGAGATGGAAGCTTTGTGAGACCCCACACAGTATCCGCTGGCAGACAAGGTGCTGGCAGCAATGGTGTAGCTACAGGAGGTGCAGTGGTAGCAGTCGCTACCGGGCCCTGCAGCCTGAGGGGGCCCAAAGACCCTCTTGCCACATAGGTAGAGACCAGTATTGTAAGTGGCACATGGTAGCTGGGGGGCCCATTTCACTTTTAAGACTAGGGCCCAGGACCTTCAAGCTACGCCTCTGGCTGGCAGTGTTGTTGAGGCTGCCCCTTTATCATCACGGCTGGGTTTAGAATTGCCGAGCCCCAGTTTTCTGCCATCTCTGCTCTGCGCCTACCTACTGATGGGTCCCAGTCATCCTGCCACATTGGAGCAGCAAGGATGGGAGCTCAAGTTTCCAGCACTAGGGCACAGCCACTAGTGTGCCAGAAGTAATTTCTACTGAGAGGAAATTCCACGTTTTCTGCACCGACATGCAAACGTTCGTTTTAAATCAATGAGGCGTGGATGGCAATCGTATTCGAATATGGAATGTGACGCGTTGAAATCCACTTCCAATTCAAATGTGTAAGCATTAGTTTCTACTAGGCAAGTGGGAAGTGCAGGCTCTAAGTTAGGAGCAAAGTGTCTGTACTTTCAGTATGAACAGTATGTATTCACAGTCATTTCTTTTATGCTTACAAAAGGGAAGTACAATCACTATTCTCACAGTCTGCCATGTAATAATCCAATACAGAGGCAACTTAGACTTTGGGTAACTCATCCTTACATAACATGAACAGTAAAAAGCCATTTGACATGCCCATCCTTGACCAGGATTGTTTTAACACTTTGGTAGGCAGAGTACAAAGGTTTCATGATTATTCTCCTGAACATTATTTATCATGTCAATACAATGACTTGAATGTTATAATGTCAATACAATGAATTAAACATTATAATATCAATGATCTATACAGTGACGTCTTTTTTATGATCGGGGCCCGCCATCAAAAATTTTGGGGTTTCCCAAAAAATCTGCCCCCTCTCTTTTCCCCGGGAAACCCCCCCACCTACCCGGGCCGCTCCCCCCCCCCCCCTTTTAAATCTCCCCCCCAAAACTGCCAAACAAAAAAAACAATATCAGTGAAAAACACCAAATAAAAACCCCCAAATATTTTTGGTGTACAGGGGTACACTCCAAATTTTTTTTGTGCCTCAGGGATAGTGTCTACTATGGAACCCAAATTGTTTTTTGTGTAAAAATTTTTCTACGGTGCCCATTTTAATAGCTAAGTTTTATGCCAAATATCCCTGTGAAAACCCTGAAGCAGAGTGGGGTTTAACCTAGGCAACTAGGTTGGGGGCCAGAGGTTATAAATAAAGATCCCCAGGTGGGAGGAGTTATTTGGTCGTTGGGCCCATTTTGGTCAGTTAGGCGTTGGGGGGGTTACACCTAGAAAGTGAAAAGGGACCTGAAACCTCTGCTCCAGGTTTTTCAAAAGTGTCTTGGGACGAAACATCAAACCCTGGAGAAAAAGAACTGTTTGTGTTTACCCCCCTTCCCCTCCGGTCTTTTTACAAATTGATGCCCAACTTAAAAGGCTCCTAAAACCCCCCCTCCCATTTGGCCCGGGTAGGCCTATTACAGGTTTTTGCCCGGGGGGAAAACACTGGAGGAACCCCCACCTACTCCTTTTACAAGCAGCCCCCTTTATGCACTTTTAACGGTGTCAAGGAGAAAAAGAGGGATTGGGTGCTAGCCCCCGTGACTTTTAAACTACCCCCTTCCCCAAACCCCCTTCTCCCCCTGTGCCCCCTGGCACGTTACTTTTAAAGGGGGGCTGGGGAAAAAAAGGAACGGGATTCCTTGAATGTGTGCCCTATCAAGTTTTTTAAAGACTGTCGTTTATTATTTTAAATTCCCCCACTTTTGTTTTGTGCTAAAAAGATTTTGGGTAAAAAATCTCTGAAATTTTCAACTGCATCACAGTCGGGAAAAAGGGCCCCAGAAAAAGCCGTTACAAAATCGGGCCCGGCGACAACCCCCTGAGTAACTGCTTTTTTGGAGAGAGATGACAGTTAAATTAAAAGGGGGGGAAAAAGCCGTTCCCCAAAAATCTCCCTGGCAAAAAGTCCTAAAATGGCCCCTTTGGGAAAAGGGGTTTTTAAAAAAAAAAAAAATTGAAAGGAAAGGAGCCAGCACAAACCTCCCAGTGAGTACTTTCCCCAAAGAGGGGGAGAAAACCCCAGGCAAACCCCCCAAATTTAGAGACGTTTAGATTTTTTTTTTGTTTGTTTGGCCTTTTTGCCCAAAAACTGTCACCATGACAGATGTTAAGGGACATAAAGCACTCCCTTCCAGTGGGGTTCCTTCCCCTAAAACTGGTATTATCCCGGTTATTCCGTATTTCTTTGGGCCCCCCCTGGCTTCCTTTACAGTGGAGAATCCCCCCACACTCTCAGGGATTTTCTGAAAAAAAGCAGGCTATGTTCAGACTTTTATCCTGCCCTCCCCTGAAAAAAAGGTGGAGATTTCTTTGGGGCCACGGGGGGGTGCTGTTTTTAAGGGGAAAGTGAAGCCCCTGGCCCCCTCAGGAAAAGAACGAAAAAAGGGTTTAATTAAGAGACTACAAGCCCCATTTGAGATCAGCACAAATCTCAAAATTTAAAAGTTACAATTCTTTTGGGAAAACCCGCAGCCGGGGAAAACCCCTTTTTTTTTTCGGGAATTTGCTCTGGCCCCCCAGGAGGCCCTTTAAAAAGCTGTTACCCCCAAGTAACCCTCGAAAGACCCGATCCCGAAAAAAAACCTCCCAAAAAACAGTTCTTTAGAGGGATCAGGGGAATGGGGCCCCTTAAAGAGTAAATTTCCGGAGCTTGCTGCTCAAAATCCAGATATCCCCTTCCGGGGACTTTTAAAGGCTGTAAATTTCCAAAAATACTGGGGAAAAGGCCCCTGAGGGGGACGGGAACCTCCCTCCAGTGTTACCCCCCAACCCCAATTGGGGGTGCCAAGCCTGATAACTCTGTGTTTCCCCAGTAGAAACCTTTTTGCTAAACAGTCTACACGGGCCCCAAAATTTTCCTGATACTGTATCCCTATTTACAGGATAAAGGTTCACTGCCCGCCAAGTGCCTGGAAAAAGGTTTTGAAAAAAAGCGGGAAAAGTCTGGGACCTGCAGCCCCTTTCCACAATGAATTATCCCCCCCTACAGAAGTATCCAGTTAAGACATCTTTCCGAAATTTACCAGACCCCGGGGAAAAATGTTCCACTTGCCCAAAGGCCCAACTCAGAGGGAAGACTCTTTGGGCAAGCATTGTCGCAAATATGGCCCAAGGAGGGATCATTTGCTTTCAATTAAATGGACGTCCCCAAAAAAAGCCAGAGACCGACCTGGGGGGAAAAAAAGGAGGGGGTTTCCCACTTGGAAAGGCCCCAATTGGGGGTTTCCACTTTTATGTCGCGTCCTGCCCAAAAGGGTGAAAAATACGCATCAATGGAGTACCCCTTTCACTCCCCTTTTGGAAAACCCGGGGTCACAGGAAAATTATTTCTTAAAAGGGGGTTTGTTTACATGAACAAATTGGGATTTTAAATGAACTTGTTAAAACCCCCAGATACTTGGCTGACTTTTTTTTCCCCATTTAATGGTAACCAATACCTCCCCAGGGTTCCCTGGGAGCCTACAACCCAAGTTGGGGGAGACTGAGTTACTTTCAGGGTGGGGATCATAATAGATGTGGAATACCGGAAATATTTCCATCAGTTGTTTAGGAAATAAATTGTTTTAAAAATTGTTAGGGGAGAAATGCTTAAAGCCCTACGTGAAAGTTTGCAAGCAGCTCCCTGCTCCTCTCAGGAAGCTATTAAAAAAGGCCATTGAACATTTCCGTGCCCAAAAAAAAGTTTTGCAAACCACAAAGGGAGAAGTTGGCAGAGCTCGATCGGGGGACATCCTCCGGTGATCTTACAACCGGAAATTGGGGACCCTGTTATGGTGTCGAGCCCCGTCCAGGCATTAGGGGGTAAAGATTACAACCCCCTTTTGGAAACCAATTTTTTCCCAAAGGGGCTCAAGGGTCATCCCTTTAAAATTTTTGGGGGCATTTTGTTTAAAAAAATGCACCCTATACAAAAGGGTCATTTATAAAAAAATGTGGTTTTTCTAACGGGACATTTGTTCTTCACAATTTTTAAAAAAGTGGCTAAGGGTGATGGTGCTGTCAAAAACCCCTTTTTTTCAATGATGGAGTTGCAAGAACCTAGTGATTTTTCCCCAATGGTAGAGTACCATTTCCGTCTTTTAAAATTTTTGGTGTTTAATTTTCCAAAAAAAGCTAAAACAAGTTCTACCCGGGTTTGCTCAACTTACCGGGGGTTACCTTTGAAGCTTTATTAGCAAGAAAAAACGGGCTTCCTGCCATAAAATCGCTAAAAGAGGATAAAAAGAAGAGCCCAAAAGAGAACCATGGGGGACTGGGGATCCATGTAGGGGGACTTCACTATTTAAACCCGACCCAAATCAATAATGTCCTAGCTGTGGCCTTTTAAGTCCCATAAAAGCCTTAAACAAACACCAATTGGATTTCGGTGGGCCACCCCTATTCCCACCCAAAAAAACATACCCACAGGTGATCTTTCCCCCAAATCAAGGAAAGTTTTCGACCTTTTTAAAATTTTGTTGAAACCAGCTTTTTAAAAAAACTTCTTTTGAGTTTGAAAGAAGCAGATGTAAATTTAAAGGACAGTCGGGAGTCCTGGGGCCCTGCCCCTATATTTCCTGGTAAGAAAAAAGGGGAAAACCATCAGTTTTTTGTGTAGACTACCACATGCTAAAACAAATCACCCAAAAGGGATCCCTTTATCCCTTGCCCCGAATTAAAGAATTTTTGGCCCTTGCCTTGGGAAAAAAGGGGGCTTACTTTTCAACTTTGGGGACTTAACCAGGGGGCAAATGGGCAAATCCCTTATAGCCCCTGAAGCCCGGGAGAAAAAGCCCCTTCACCACTCCAATAAAAACCTATTTCGGGTTTTAACAGTATGCCATTTGGACCCTTTTTTATGCCCCGGTACCTTCCAAAGGCTCATGGGGCGATTTCTTTTGGGGACCCGGGAAATTTGAAAGTGTACTCAAATTGGATGATTTTCATTAAATTCTCCCAAAAAAATATGAAAAACCCCCTTTTTCCTTTTGGCTGAGGGCCTTTTAAGTTCTGATCAAACATGGGCTTTAAAAGGGAAACCCTAAAGGGCCAAACTCTTGAAAAACCCCAAAGTTTAATTACGTAGGCCATGTTTTGGGGTGAAGGGTTTTTACTGCCTGACCCTGAAAAAATTTTCTGCGTGCAGAACTGGCCCCTCCAACTATGTGGGAAAGAAAAAAAGAAGTTTCCCTGGGATTCGCTGGCTACTAACGTCGCTTCATTCCCCATTTTGGGTCAAGGGGGGAGGGGAGAGCCCCTTTCAAGAACTACTTCGAGGGTACCCAGTGAGCAACTGAAAAAGGGGATACTATCCAGTGGACAGAGGGGAAAAAGATTTTTTCCAGACCCCTTAAAAAGGGGCTGTTTACCCAACCCCCTATTTTTTGGTTTCCCCGATTACAGTCAAACCCTTTTCCCTCTGGATAATGACGCCAAAAATGCAAGGGCCTTTGGGGCTGTCCTATACAAGTTTAGAACAAAAGGAAAGAGTTAAAACGCTTACGCCCGTCATTTTTCTTCCCATGGTGCTGAGAAGAATGATCAAAAAATATAGCTCCCTTTAAGCTGGAATTTCCCCCGCACCCTTTTTTGGGGGTGTAACAGAAAAGTTTAAGGACTATTGGCAGCTAATCCCTTTTATAGTTTTTCCCAGAAAAATAAAACCCCCTGGCGCATCTGAACACGGCCCGGGCTAGGGGCCATTGAAAAGCGGTGGGCCTCAAGACTCGCCAATTTTGACTTTGTTGTGGGGTACCGTGCCCGGAAAATTTCAAAAACGAATGTGGGTCTTTAATTTTTTTTTCCCTTACCAACTGGGAAAAAGAAAACCCCAGAAGTGAAGATGACTGGGAAGAAGTTGAGGGTGCCAGCATTTTTAAAACTGTTTTGTTTAAAAAAATGCAACTAGCAGTCAGGGGAAAAAGGGGAGCCCCCGGGCACCCAAAAAATTTCCTTTTGATTTAACTCCAAAAATGAGGTCAATGGAAGACAATTTCCCAAAAAGAAGAGTCGAAACCCCTTGAGGGAAATTTCAGGACTTTATTGTGAGAAAAAGAGTTTTGATAGGGCTTGCCAGGTTCATTCCCCCTAGGGAACTTGTTCGGGCTGTGGAGGCAGAAGGAAGCGTCTCTTCATACAGGGGGGCTCATCAGGCGGAGAAAATTAAAAACCCCCCCTTGGGTTTAAAAAATTGTACCCCAAAATTTTTATACCTCGTAAAGATGCCCCTTTGATTTCTGGAAGCCTACCCTGAACGATCCCGGACATTTTGGTGGTTTAAAAAAATGAAACAACCATCCCACGGCGATTTTTTTTGGGTTGGTATGCGAAGTGCATAGAAACTTGGTGGCCCAAAAAATTCCCTGCCCGGGACGCTTGCAAAAGGTGAACGGGCATAAACAAAAAAACCCCAAATTCATCCCATAGTGAGCCCCCAGCCACTTGGGGCATTGTTTTTCCCTAGAAAAATGTGAAGCTAGAAAACCCCGTCGTTTAAAGGATATGCATATGCCATTTACAATAATTGATCATTATACAAAAATTTGTAGTAGCAGTTCCTGTGAAGGAACTGACAGCAAAAACTACAGCTTCCAAATTTGGAAGAGTTTTAAAGTTACCCTTTTGGGTGCCCTGAAAAAAATCCCTTTCTGATCGGGGGTCTGCCTTTGAATCCCGTTGTTTCAAGAACTTTGTACTTTCTACAATTGCAAAAAAACTACGGACCACAGCATACATCCACAAGGAAAAAGGCTTATGTGAGAAGAAGAACCAAAAAAATTATTTTGAGATTTTTTTTTAAAAACTGTACCAACCCACCCAAAAAAAGCTGAATGGCCGCTTTGCTACCTGGTTGGTGTATATGTACAAAAAAAAAAAATATGTGCATTGCTCCCAAAAAGGGGACACTCCTTTTTTCTTATGTTTGGGCCCTCAGGGGGAAACTACCCCCTGACCTTGTTCCCGGGTAGTTGAATTTTAAGGGTTCCTGATGTCATCAATCCCGCTACCCGAGACTTTCCAGAGACTGCTGGGTGAATGGGGCCATCAGAGGGCCGGTGATTTCCAGAGGATTGTCGGGTGCCCCCTTTTGGGGGAAGCCCCCGAAAAAAACAAAAAATTTTGACTACAAACCCTTTTTTGCCCGTGCGGAACCACTAAAAAAAAAGGTGACAAAAATTTGGCTGAAAAAAAACCACCCCTACTTGCAAAATTAGATACTAAGTGGGAGACTGAGCCTACGAGGCAAGGCGATTATTTCCAAAATTCAGGAACAGATGTTTTATGAGATTGTAAAAGAAGGAAAAGAACCGCAAGTTGTTCCCCGTAAACCCACCCAAAGCTGTGTCTAAGAGAAGAGACTCCCAAAAAGGTCAACAATACTGAACTGTCTCCAGACTGAAAAATGAAAATTCATCATCTTTAAGGGGGGAGAAAGACACTGTTAGTAATTTTCAGCTTAAATTTTTTGGGCCAAAGGATGAATTTCTTTGTTTTTAGTGAACCTGCCATGAACCAAATTTGCCCGCAGAGGGCTGATACCACATCGGAAGAAAAAGATTGTTGAAAACCAGCCTGCTTTCTTTTTTTCAGTTTCATTCCTTTTTTACGGGGTCGGAGAGGGTTTCAAAAGGGGTTTAAAATACCCCCCAAGATATTGTTTAATAATTCTTCCTAATTCCCGGTTGCCATTTAAAAAAATATATCCTGATGGGCTGCCAAAAAAATCAGCCCGGGGCCTTTTATGGGCAAATTAGGGTGTTAGTCCTTTGTATTTATAATGCCTGCTGGACTCTATACCCAAAAGCTGCCCTGGACATTGTTCCTGTTGTTTTCCCCCTTTAAATTTCCCAAGGTTTATATTTCCAAGGATTTTGGACATTTCCCTTGTTTATTTCCCCTTTTCATGTCAAGAGAAGTTGGACAATTTTAAATTAAAAGGAAAATGGATTTAAAAATGTAATAAATTTTACATGTTTTTTATTGTATTTGGTTTTCTTGTTACCCCACCACTGAAAGAGAAAAATGTTTTATTTTACCATCAGTGCCTTTGCCCAAATTTCCCTAAACTACCCCCTTTTTTGCTAATGACACCCGAGGCCCAAGGACGGTTTTTTTAAGAGGGGGGTATGTAGTGTCCGGAGTGTACCCCCTCCTAATTTTGTTTTTGCCCCATGATAGTGTCTAATATGGAAGCCATGGTTTATTGTGTGCAAATTTTAAAGTGTCAGTGTCAATGGGTTAAATTTTTATGCCCATATGCTGGTAAGCCTGAAGAAAAGTGGTGGGTTTCCAGGCAAATAGGTTGTGGCCGAGGTTATAAATAAAAATACCCAGGTGGGAGGAGTTCATTTGGGGCAGTTAGGCCGTTTTGGGCAGTTAGGCCCCGGGTTTGGGGGTTTTCCCCTAGGGAAAATTTAGAAGACCCTGCCACTTTGCTCCCAAACTTTTCAGACGTGTCTTGGGGCGTAACATTAGCCTGGAGTAAAGAACTGTTTGTGGGTTTTTCCACCTTTCCTTGTTATTTCTCTGCTTGGGCAACTTTAAGGGAAATCCTCAAATAAAATCTGGGGCAGGTAGGCCTATTACAGAAATGTGTCCCGGGGGAAAAAATGGAAAGGAAAAACCCCCTACTCCGTAAACAGCCCCCCATGCACGTAAGGGTGTCAAGGAGAAAAAAGAGAGGATTGGGGGGTCTAGCCCCCGTGACATTTTAAAATACCACTTCACATCCTCTCCTCTGTGACCCTGGCACGTTACAATATCACTACCATATTGGGATTGCAGAAATTTGTGGGGGTAATTTCACTATCTCAGCCCTGTCCAAAATACTTTTGCGCCCTTGTAGCCTGTATCATGGAGAAACTGCCCCAATAAAAAGTGGGCCATACGGAACCCCGAAACCCATTAAGATCTGACCCCTACCAAATCCTAGCATTAAATAAAGTCCCAACATGTTTCAGTACCTACTGCTACCTCATCAAGGGACATGGGTTGGTAGGTAATTTATTCATAAGCAAAGTATGGGGTTTGGGGGGAACCTCCCCGCACCCAAAAAACAGTTTTGGGGGTGGCACTTTGGGAAAAAAAAAAATGCCCAATTTAAAAAAAGAAAAACAAGGGCATGATGATTAAATTATCCCGCCCTTTTTGACTTTTTCCCAAGGAGGTTTGAGGAAGGAGTAGGGAAAAAAGCACCAAAAGGGGTTTTAAACTCGCTCAGCAGGTGATGTATTGGATTACTTGGAATTTTCTGGGGATGTGCAGCCTGAACTGAGGGCTCTTGTCAAGGCCCCCATTCTCTTTGGGGATGAGCTGTACATTATGGGGTCCTAAAGGGAGAAACTGAAACAAAAATGGTACCCCGAAAATTTTTTAAATTTTGATAAAAAAATGAAAAAGTTTATTATTTTAAATTTTTAAAAGTTTAAAACCCTTTGTGCCCAACCCCCTTGGGGAGGGGTGTGTTGTTTGCTTCCCCCTCTCTTGACACAGTGCCTCCACCCGAATCTTCGTATCAGCACTCCAGTTATGCAGGAAAGGTGGTTCCTCTTCTGCCAGGGGTCGACTCGGGAAACCCCTGTCTTAGCTCAGTACACACTCCCAGAGTTGGGGATAAAACTCTTAGCAGATTTATTTCAACAGATTAATAGGTGATATGTGGCTTGGAGAATTGCAAACATGAAAATAGAGTGAAACAAATAACATCAATAACTACAGTAAGTACAAAATACTCCCCCTACTGGTAGAGTTACAGTTCTGTCTTTTTTTACGTGGTGGCCTACGTAGGTAATCCCACAGTAATATACAGTCAGTTACCCTCTCCTAACTGATCAATCACTGTGAGAGTGCAATCAAAATGGCTGCCGCAATGCAGCGTCAGTTAAACCGTTGGGGCCCAGTTGCCGCGGTCGTTGGAGCTCTTTGGTAACGTTGGTGCTCTTTGAGATCTTCAGCTTAGCAACCACAGCACAGTCCAACACTACAAGTGTACAACTCCTGATCAGCAAAGTCCTCCCAGCGTCTACTCACTCTTCATGTCTGCACTGCAATGGACTCCATCCTGCTGCTGTCACATTCAGGTGCTGGGTGCCCTGGCAGGGGAGGCAGGATTCTCCTGGGTGGGAAGCTGGGGCTCTGCAGCTGACAGGTGGCCCACAGACTAGCCAGTCTCTTCTCAGGACACACTGGGGAAATCTCAGTCTCTCTCTCAGAGCTCTCTCTCCTCTGTAGTCTTCTCACTTCTGCCTCTTCCCAGCTCCTGTCCCCCTTCCTCCTCTCTCCCCCCTCTTCCTGTGATGTCACCAAACCAGGGCTGCTGGGTAGTGAAGCCCAATGCATCTCTGGGAAAGAAGAGTGAATGCCTCTTTCTATAGCATCCACTGTACACATTGCTCCTCTTTGGGGGGTTACACTCTCCCCCTGGTGAGTCTCTGAAAGTGTCCAAGCATGAAATGAAGACTCACCACCTGGAATACAAGCATGTGTTAAAGCATCCTGACTTACACCACAATCAGACACACATAAATCAGCATGCCTTACAGGAAGCGAGGGAAAATAGGGCCACACGTCACTAAACTTAGGGCGTACGACTCTGGGGATCTCAGTATTCTGCCCGATCTTATCGTAGGTCAGCATCATGGGGGGTCTTGTGTCCCGCTGGGGACGAGTGTGTACTACAGGGGCTCCCTCCTCGACTCCTGACTCTTGACTGTCAGGCTCAGGTTCCATAGTGGTTACTTCCTCACCCGGTGACTCCATCACATCTAAGTTCTCCCCCAACTGGGGACATTGCTGACTGACTTCTGGACTAGACTCTTCTTGGTCATCCACCTCTATGGACTGATCTTTATGATCTTCAACAGTAGGACAGGGGTTGTAGACCCATCGGTAGTCTGGCCCCCATTCGTCACTGGATTCACTATCACTGCTTGCAGAATTAATCACAGGGCTGGCACTTTGTTGATGGCGATGGCTCCTCCTGGGAGGTCGCCTGGTAGTGGACGGGACTCTGTTGTCTTGCAATTGTTGAAAATGGATATTCTTTCCTACAGGTAACAGATGTTGGCGATGATAGGTCTTGACAATCCCACCTCCATTTTCAGGCTTCACCCTGTAGACGGGAACACCAGGCAGTTGTTTTACTACTACATAGGTTTCTGGATGCCAACGATCAGCAAGCTTGTGTTTTCCATGAAGACCTAGTTGCTGAATGAGAACCCTATCCCCAGGCTGCAGAACTTGCTCACGAACTCTACGGTCGTAACGGGTCTTGTTTCGCCTTCCTGCTCGACCAGAAGCCTGTTCAGCCAATCTATAGGCCTCCTTTAATTCTCTCTTCAACTGTGACACATACTCTAAGTAGGTCTTTTGAGATGAATGGTCAGGTGATACCCCAAAACTAATATCTACTGGTAGCCTGGCTTCCCTACCGAACATTAGGAAGTAAGGGGAGTAACCAGTTGACTCGTTCTTGGTGCAATTGTAGGCGTGGACTAACTGACTGATATGTCGACTCCAGCGTCCTTTCTGATTGGGGTTCAAAGTGCCCAACATGTTGAGAAGGGTGCGATTGAATCTCTCTGGCTGGGGATCCCCTTGAGGGTGGAAAGGTGTGGTTCTGGATTTCTTGATCCCGCAGATTTCACACAGTTCCTTAATCAGCCGACTCTCAAAGTCTCTCCCTTGGTCAGTATGGATGCGGGCTGGCAGCCCATAATGCACAAAGAACTTTTCCCACAAAGTTTTCGCCACAGTGATTGCCCTCTGGTCTCTGGTGCTGTAGGCTTGGGCATAGCGGGTGAAATGGTCAGTGACCACTAATACATTGCTGACATTGCCCTCATCAGGTTCAATGGCAAGGAAATCGATACACACTAACTCTAGTGGACCATCACTGGTGATGTTGACAAGTGGGGCGGATCGCGTGGGTAGAGTCTTCCTCAGAATGCACCGCGTACATGACTTGCAGTACTCCTCAATGTCAGCTTCCATTCTTGGCCAGTAAAACCGGTCTATAAGAAGTCCAGTGGTCTTCTCAACACCCAGATGCCCATGTTCATCATGCAGTGACCTCATGACCATCTTCCGAAATTGGGTGGGTAGCACCAGCTGTCTTCGAATCTCTCCATTTTGACGTGTGGTTTCTCGGTACAGTAGTCCACTTCTCAGGACTAGGGACTCTAATTGGCGGGTCAGCAATACAGACTCTTCTGTTTTCAGAGCGTTCCTTTCAGGCCTCCGACCCCTTTTCACAGACCATCGAACCACTCCCACTGAAGGATCTTCCTGTTGGGCCCTTTGGATCTGGTCTTGAGTCAGTTGAGGCAGGGAATTAGTGGTGATCCTCGTTAAGTGGCAAAACAAAGGTGGAAGAGCGTTCTCCGAGACCCTAGGAATTTGGCACAACCTTGTACAGGAACAGTCCTCGCTTGTTGTCTGTGACACATAGCTTTCACGTCAGGAGCAGGGACTTCCACCCATGCCTCATCCTCATCTTCCAACACCTTCCTTGGCAGGCGAGACAGAGCGTCAGCATCAATGTTACTGGTGCCTGGTCGATACTTCAAGCTGAAATCATAAATGGCTAAGGCTGCAAGCCACCGGTGTCCTGTAGCATCAAGCTTGGCTGTGGTCTTCACATAGGTTAGTGGATTGTTGTCAGTGTGAACTTCAAAACGCACTCCATAGAGGTAGTCATGCAGTTTGTCCACAACTGCCCACTTCAATGCTAAGAATTCAAGCTTGTGGGCTGGGTAGTTGCGCTCACTGGCAGTCAATCCTCGGCTGATGTAGTAGATCGGTCGCAGGAGGCCCGCCTGCTCCTGATACAAAACTGCTCCAAGCCCCTCAAGTGAAGCATCTACATGCAGGACATATGGCTTGCTGGGGTCCGCATAGGCCAACACTGGAGTCTGTGTCAGACAGGATTTCAACTTCTCAAATGCCTTATCACATTCTGGTGTCCATCTCTCTCCAAATGGTTCATTAATCCTGAAGTAGGCCTTCTTCTCCGACTTCTTGGAGTAACTTGTTCCTCTTGGAGGGGGATACCCTTGAGTGAGAGAAGTCAGTGGCTTTGTGATCTTTGAATACTGCGGTACAAACCTTCTGTAGTACCCACAGAATCCTAGAAAAGACCTGAGCTCCCCCAACTTGGTGGGCTTGGGCCATTTGACCACGGCTTCCACTTTGGCTGGGTCCGTAGAAATCCCTTCTCGACTTACAATGTGTCCCACATATTTCACAGTCTTCTGACAGAAACAGCACTTGTCAAGGGACAACTTCAGCCCAGCCTTCTCCAGACGATCCAGTACTTTGAACAATCTTTGGTTATGTTCTTCTAGAGTTCGTCCAAACACGATCAGGTCATCCAAGTATACCAGAACTTCCCTGAAATTCATATCTCCCATCACCCTCTCCATACATCTTTGGAAAGTTGCAGGGGCGCCGGTCACTCCCTGGGGCATCCTTGCGAACTGAAAGAACCCAAGAGGACAGATGAAAGCAGTCTTTTCTTGATCCTCTTTGGCCATAGGTATTTGATAATATCCACTCCGAAGATCTAGCACAGAAAACCATTGGCTTCCCTGTAGACAATCTAAAGCTTCATCAATCCTGGGCACAGTATATTGGTCGGTGACTGTGCGCTTGTTCAAAGTACGATAATCCACACACATTCTAATATCACCATTTTTCTTACGGGCAACCACTATGGGAGAAGCATATGGGCTGTGGGACTCGATGATGACTCCACTGTCCAGCAAACCTCTTAGGTGCTGCCTGACATCCTCAACATCTGCTGGAGCTAGCCTTCGGGACCTCTCTCGAAAAGGCTCTTCATTAGTCAATCGGATGTGGTGCTCAACTCCCTGTGCCAGACCAAGATCCCAGTCACCTAATGAAAAGACGGCAGCATGCTTCATCATACTTTTTATTAGCAACTCTTTGTCATCACCTCTCAGGTCGCTACCTTCAAAACAGGGATGGAAACATTCAGAATGTAACTCTCTCCTTTCTGTCTCTTTCTTTACATAAGCTTCCAAACAGACTGGGTGAATGTTGAGTGTTTGAAGATAATCAGCACCTCCAATTTCTCGACACCATTGAGCTAGTGTTCGGAAGATGTTGGCATTTGTTCCCACTATAACAGGTACTGCTGTCCGGTCTGCATCAGTCTCTGGGCAGACTAGTGCTATGATGGGTATCTCTTTATCCACTCCAACAACAGTCTTAGGGAACCGTAATGTGATAGACACATATCCTCTATAGGGGTAGCTATTGTCACTTAATCCCCAAACTACAAGTCCAGATAGGGGCTGTAGGGGCACATCTGACAAGTACTTTTTGTACCATTTCTCAAAAATGATTGACACTTGAGACCCGCTGTCCAATAACACAGTACAGGGGTGATCATTGATATAGGCTTGTACATGTGGAGAGGGTCCCACTAAACCTTCAGGGAGTTGTCTCGACGACGCAGGGATTGATGGAGTAGTAGAGTATACCTTTGATGTTGCAAGGGGGGCAGTAAGAGACTCTACTGCCCCCCCTTCCCGTTTCCCAACAGCCGATCCTTGCATTGGGAAGGAGATAAGGACTTTTGTGAACTCCACTTCTTTGGGCACCATCTAGCTAAAGTGGTTGATCGTCGGAGTGATCAAGTAAGGCAGTTGACGGCAGCCCTAATTGTCACTGAAAGGGTTTTAGAGAGGGAGTACTTTCCATCTGTTATAGCTGTGCCATCAGAACATGGCCGACAATGGAAGATCATCTGGCCTGTGAGGCCTGCAGCAGAGACTCTGCATCAGGAGGCAAACTTGCAACAGAGAAGGCTAAGTAGATGTTTACCACCTACCCCGTCTGGTTCTAAGTCAAAAGAAACTTCTGCTACTGTTGATGTGCTTATTGCAGCCATGGAAGGGTTAGTCAGCCAATTCAAAAAGTTACAGCCGGGAGGAGGCTATCGTCGTCTGAGAACATTCTCAGGTGCCACCCCTACCCCAGCAGGAGAAGACGGGTATGAAACATGGAGAGATGTTGCCCTGCATATCTGGAAGAGTGGCAGTGCAGGATGCTGTGAAGAAGCAGAGAATAGTAGAGAGTTTGAAGGGCCCAGCTATGGAAGTGGTGCAAGCTGTTTGGGCGAGCAAGCCACTACAACTCATCAAGACTATATGGATGCTCTAGAAGATGCTTTTGGGTCCCCAGAAGATGCCAACTGACCTTCTTATAGACTCCCAACTCCCTACCAAGAGCCAGGTGAGAAGATGTCCACTTTTCTCTAACGACTAACAAGCTGGTTTTACAGAATAATTCAAAGGGGGCTTAAAAACCCCCGTAATATTGACCAATGCCGTATAGACCAAGTACTGTGAGGAGCTTTAACTCAAATCCCATTGCTCAAAGGGTGAGGTGCAGTGATAAAGGAAGATTTTCCCCGTCTTTCCATCAGTTATTAAAGTAAGTGCGACAAGAGGAAAACACTCTCGCAGCTAGAGAGCATCCTTAAGAAGTGGGCTAAATGTTGCTTTGAAGTCCGAGGGAAGTCGGCGAAAGAGGACTTCTTTAAGGTTATTGAGAAGCAGGGGAACAAAATTTCTCAACTTTTGACGGCTCAGGCTAAAGAAGTGGAAAAACTGAAACAGCTTCCCACATCAATTTTACTTTGTGGTAAAACCACTTTAACTATCTCTTTTCTACTTCATCTGTTCCAGACCGCCAGGGTGACTTGTTTTTCAATCTGTATCCCACATATTCCTCATCTCTACAAAAACTTTCTACCATATTGTTACACTCTGTGTGCTGTCACCGTTGCTGCCTCATAACTAGATCTGCTGTAGATATGGATAATAGCTCCCCAAAGATAGTGACTTCAAAAAAATAGTGCAAGATAGTATACACAAAATAACAAGGCCAGATAACAGAAAATGCTTCAAATTGCACCCTAATAGTGCCCCATGTACACTTTTCTCCTCCCTCCACAAAGAAGCCTCATGGCTCCTCCTCACATATAGACGGCTTCTTTGGCCCCCTTCCTCTGTCACATCTAAACCATTGCTATAACCCTCCTCCCTGTCCATAACGCCGCACGTACCCCTTTCCCCGTCCATATAACCTTTTTATACCCCCTCCTCTGCACATTAACCAATGTTTTAGCCCCCTTCTCAACATTAGTGGAAGAGATGGTTAAAAGTTTCTTCAGTTAAGAGACTGGCAGATAATAACTGAAACAAGAAGGAAGTAATAGTTATCAGGACGAATTCCAAAGGCTGAACCTCAAGCGGCACCAAAAAGCAAAAATACAGAAACTGACAAGGGAATGCGAGAATTTTCTTTGCATAGATCCAACTCTTCCATGAACCCTAGATGCTATAGTTTACCACCTGTACCAGGCAGTTCATCAAGAATACTCCTCCTCTCATAAGCACAATTGAGATTTTTTCTACTACATTTCCCCTCGTCAATGAATTTTCTCCCCTCATGGTTCCCAGCGGGGACTGACTGGTAAGCACAGGCCCTAAAAACCAACCAAACTTTGGGGTTTTTACGGGGGGTCCTGCGCGCCTGATCTAATTTTTTCTCCAGGAAACAAATGTCAATTTGAGTGGCCAGTGTGCTGAGATCATCTGGATTAGCAGGAAGGTCTCCTCCAACCAACTCAACCTTGATGCGTCCTGCTAGGCCTTCCCTGAAGACAGCAACCAGAGCTTTAATATTCCCAAACCCAAATCAAACCAAAGTACAAAATGAATCAAAATATTTCCCCGTCCATCACCTTGAAAGTTGGAAGGGCAGATAAAAGGAAGTGCACCTCGTCGCTTCAAAAACTTTGTGAGAGGTAGTCTTGCAAAATAGCCATCATCAAATCCCCTCACTTCCAGAAAGGGATGCCTTAGGCAAAGGCTTTACTCGAGAGGAGATGAACTGGTGCGCTAGGACCACAAATAAATGGTGCATTGGTTAAGGAACCCCCCACAGGTCTTTGGGTTACCATCATAATAAGGCAGAAGGAGCAGATGTTGACCGGGGTTGCCAACAGTGACCAGAAGCGTATAAGCAGAAGGAGCAACAGGAGCTGAGACAACAGCTGGCAGCTGGGCCCCAATGGTTTGTAGTGTTTGATAAAGCTGCTCTTGGTTGGTGCCCTGACAGACCACTTCAGCAGCAAGGTCTTGGATATCTGGCAGAGGTACATTAGTAGGGTCCATGGCCAGATTGTACTGTCACAAGGCTGGGGTGGATCCTCTGTGCAGGCCACAAGTCTTGGTGTAAGGCCTTGCCAGGAAACTGAGTCCAAGGAGCCCCTGATATGCACCCTCAAACCTTGCAGGTGGGTCTGGACTCCAAAGCAAGTCCCAAGTCGCTACCCCTGAAATGGTCACTTACAGTGGCAGCTGATGTGCAGACAAGGTACAGAAGCAAGAGGTGTAGGCATAGTCAGATCAAGATCTGTGGGTCAGGCATCTGGTTAAAAAATTGCTACAGCCTGATTTCTGCACTACTGCACAGATTGTGAAAACAGT
This sequence comes from Phyllomedusa bahiana, assembly GCA_025379985.1. Taxonomy (NCBI): domain Eukaryota; kingdom Metazoa; phylum Chordata; class Amphibia; order Anura; family Hylidae; genus Phyllomedusa; species Phyllomedusa bahiana. Next base: position 52,460 of record JAODAL010004669.1, on the reverse strand, counting down.
GGTAATGGACCTTTTTATTCAAACCATACCTACATCCATGCAGTTTTGGGCTGCCCAAGAAGAACTCCAGAATGCAGACAATCTTGTGGAAAGGTACTTGGCAGTGGAGAAGACAGACCATTTGGCAGAGGATCACCTTACCAGCATTTTCGAAGTGGAACAGAGGGGCAAAATAAGGGGCCTAAGTCTTTTGAGTGACAAACCCAGAACCGGAGAGTTCAGACTCTGTTTTCAAGAAGTAGGATCATGCTTTTGTGTGCTGGAGATGTCATGCCCCTGGTCATATAGCAGCACACTGCCCAATGTCCACAGAGTCTCTGGAGTACATGGGTTGGAACTGCTCCTTACTTGCATATCCTATTGTACAGTGCCATACCTTACTCTGATGATTATCCTCAGGCATGCAAGGTAACTGTTAATGATTTCATAGTGACTGGACTCCTGGAGTCGAGGAGTATGGTCACTTTGTTGATTGCTACACTCCCTCATACGCTTGTCACCGAGAAGAGATTGAGGGTAAAATGTATCCATGGTAAGACTAATGACGATTCAGGTGACTGTTTTCCCATGGTGTTAATGTTTTTAAAGACTTAATATATCCTGTGCAAATTGGAAGAGACTTTCCTATATTGTGGGACTTATGGGGTAAAGCCATAGCCCTAGTGGTCAGGTGGGCACTGACAGTCCTGAAAATGCCATTAATGAACATGCAACTGTGTACTCTGGTGTAACTAATGAGTTTCATCTGACAGTGTTGGCAGGGAGTGAAGAAGAGTGTTGGTAAATTACCTGGAAGCAGACAAGACCAAGGAGCCTATACTACAAAAGCAGGGGCGTAACTACAGGGAGAGCAGAGGAAGCAGCTGCCCCGGGGCCCCATTCTTAGGGGGCCCGTGCCCCGGGGCAGCTACTGACACGTCGCCCCCCCGGGTTTTGTGCGGCTCCTTGCCCGCCGGCAGCGAACAAAACCCGTTCAATCCCGGGGGAAAAGGGGGAGCTGCAGGGCCCGGGCATACCCCCTCTGAACGCCCGGGGGCTCCCGGGCCCAGCGCCGATGAAGGACCGCAGGGGTGCCCGGCGCAGGCGCGGCCCGGGCCCCCACATGCTGACGTCATTCATGTGCAGCCCGCCCCGGCAAAAATCCCGGGGCCAAAGCTGTGGGGGAGCGTGGAGCGGGTGAGTAAATGCTTTCTTATTTTTTTTTTTTTTAATATTAATGAATCCTGTCCTGCATAGAGCCCCTACCTGTCTGCCTGCCTGTATATAGCCCTACCTGCCTGCCTGTATATACCCTTCCCTCCTGTATTAGCCCCTACCTACCTCATGTATATAGCCCCTACCTGCCTGTTTTTTTTTTTTTTTTACCCCCTACCTACCTACCTGTCTGCATATGGCCCTACCTGCCTGCCTGCCTGTTATAGCCCCTACCGTTGCATTAGCCCCTACTTGCCTGCCTCATATACCCCTACCTCCCTGCCTGTATAAGCCCTACCTGCTGCCTGATATAGCCCTACCTACCTGCCTGCCGGTTTAATACCCCCCACTACCCCCTGCCTGTATATACCCCCTACCTCCCTTTGCCTCCCCTCCCTGTATTAGCCCTACCTACCTGCCTGTATTGCCCCCCTGCCGTATATACCCACCTACCTCCCTGTTTGCATATGGCCCCTCCCCTGCCGCCTGTATATAGCCCTACCTACCTCCCTGTATAACCCACCTGTCTGCATATCCCTACCTGCCTCCTGCATATCCCCCTACCTCCCTCCCCTGCCTGTATATAGCCCTACCTACCTCCCTGCCTGTATATAGCCCTACCTACTTCCCTGCCCCCTGTATATAGCTCTACCTACCGCCTGTATATAGCCCCTACCTGCCGTATATGCCCCTACCTGCCTGCATAAGCCCCAAACCGGGGGCCTGCATATAGCCCCTCCCTCCCTCCCTGTCTGCATATGGCCCCTACCTACCGCCCTATATAGCCCTCCTGCCTCCTGTATATAGCCCCTACCTACCTCCCGTATATGGCCCCACCAAACCTGCCTGTATATGGCCCCTCCCTGCCTGCCTGCCGTATATAGCCCACCTACCTGCCTGCATATAGCCCACCTACCTCCCTGCCTTTATAAGCCCCTACCTGCCTGCCTGTAATAGCCCTCCCTCCCTGCCTGTTTATGCCCCCCCTGCCTGTCGCCTGTAATAGTCCTATCTACCTGTCTGCCTGTATAAGCCCTCGCCTGCCTGTATACACCCCTACCTGCCGGCATGTATATACCCCTACCTCCCTTTGCCTGTATATAACCCCCCCAAAGCCCTGCCTGCCTACATGTAGCCCCCTATGGCCTCCCCAAAGCCCTGCCTGCCTATAGTCCCCTATAGCTTGCTCTAGCCCTCCCTGCCTGTATGGGCCTTTCCCCCTGTGAGTACAAGACATAATACACTGTAATCTTTTTATATGTATGGACCCTTTTGTTGTACCCTCCTTACTTGCCAACAAAGCCCGGACGCCTCTTGGACCTCCCCTGGGGGTTTTAGTCTCGGATCGCGGTCTTTTGGGTTAAACGGATAATGGCCTCCAAACAGGCTTCATTGGGAACTGGGCTTTTCGGCCAGTTTTTATTCAGGCCAGTTTAAAAACATATTTGAAAACAAAACTTTTTAAAACCCCTGGGCCCGTTGGCCACTAACTAAACAGAGAGCCCCCTCTCTACATTTGTCTGGACCAAATTCCGTTTTTCACATCCTGCACTCCCAGTACAGTAAGGGTTTTTCCTCCCCCTCCGGGGGCCCAGAGCCTCTCCCCCCGGCCCCTCTGCGCACTACCAGCAGCGACCACCCCCCCGAACAACTGAAGGCCCTGGCTTTTTATATGACATCCGAGCCCCTATCAAACGGGCCCGGGAAAACATGGGGAGTAAAACGCCCCCCCCAAACGCATTGTCACCCCAATAAGAGCCCCCCAGGAACGGCTAAAAAGGCAAACTACTCCTATATATTTTGCCAACCACTAGAGGGGCTGACAAAAAAAAACAGCTGGCTTTATCCCCACCAACCCCGGTACCCTTGGGGGCATTTTGTATATACCACTTGGTATATTTCCATCTAGTGGCACAACCGCAACACATGTACCCGGGTCGTCACTACCCCCCCCCTTGAATAAGGCCGTAGGTCTTTTTCAACCTTGCACAACCCCCCCTCCGGGGGGTCAAGCTCTTCAGAGGGAACCCCAAATCTCACCCAGCTTATGTTGTGCCTTGTTTCTCTGGGGAACACCCCACTTTTCTCGGGGAAAACCCTTTTCCCCCTTCTGTTCCATAACACCGGGGACCTATACCCTGTTTTCGGCTGGACAGCATCAGAGTTCCATACATTCCACACTACTTTTCCCCCTTAGTACCTTTGTACGGCAAACCCCCTCAACATCATCGGGGAAGGACTACATTGTCTAAAACAGCTCAGCCGGGGGTCATACATGCGCTCACCTCATAATCGGCAACAACCGTTTACTGCCACTTACTAAGGTGGCCTGACGATGTACCTGTCCGAAAGGCGTCACCACCTCCGCCTGAATGTGACTTTCCCCCAGGAGTCTACTATAACTCCCACACCAGCATTCCTGCCTTAAGCCTTCTCCCATCACAGATACCTTGGCTTTGGGGCCCCAACTGGGCAGGTCTTCACAAATTTTGGGTTTCCTATAAGCAAAAGGCTCCGGGTTAGCCCCCAACCACACTAGCACCCAAGGAAGCAGAAATGCGCACACCTCTTTGGGTTTTGCTATCCCCCATGGCCTCAAGGGCGCCCCCTGAGCAAAACCCTATTCCCTTTTGGTTCTGCGGATCAGATACACCCTCAAATTTCTCTAAACCCCCTGAAGCTCCGCCTCTTGGCTCCTAGTTCCATTTGGGTTTCTCCCCGGGGGAATCGGGGTCTATCTCAGGACCACCTCCGTGACGTTACTCCACTGCAGTGGGAGACTGTGTCACCATTTACTCTGTGCCCCCCAAAACCCTGCTGGTCAATGATCGCGGGGTTTTGAGACAACCTTAATCTAGGAGCCCTCTTTGATAATCTCAGCCTCTTTACGGGGTGAGCTTTTAATGTCTGAGGACTCGCTGGTCCCCCCCATACATTTGCTTACAGCGGCTAAAAGACCACATTCCCCGGTCTGTTGCTTCCTCCCTGCAACCTTTGATGATCAGGGGTCGCTGGCCTCACATGGACTTTAAGTTTTGCCACGGGTATTTGATTTGGTGCCCACTTGAGGCGGGCTTATATTGTACTAGAAGAGTCAAAAGATCTATGTTCTGCAAAATTTGACCTCCCCGTGACAGAGGACACCTTCCCCGTGCACACTTCTCACTGGGACTTTCTGCAGCAGACCTCTGCATCAAAGGGTGGAGATGTTGCTTTTACATCCCCCCGAACATTTCAAAGGGAAATCTCAGTTCTACCCGGGATCTTCTACATCTTTCTCAACCCAAATTCCCCCAATAAGCTGGAAAGGGAAAAGGCAAAAACCCTTTATAAAGGGAGTTATTCACAGCATCCCGGGCCCTCCCCCCTTGTGACCCCCCCCCCCTTAGGGCACAAAATTGGCTTGTTCACTTAGGGGAACTCAGTGACACTTTTAAAATCAATAGCTCTAGGGGTATTGGCTGCAAATGGCACCCAAATTTTAGGGCGCCACAAACCACCGAAACATACTACCTGTGTGATAGTTTAATTACTGTCCTCCCTAAATTTGGGGAGAATTTCAGCTGCCCGAACCAGGGACTTCTTTATATTGGGAATTTAAAACCCCTCACCTGCCCCTCACTAGGGTTCAAGCCCAACCCAGCTCTGTGTGTCAGCAGCTCCTCCCTTCCCTCACTGAGGGTCTTTTGTGACCCCCTGGCCCCAAAAAAGTTACTGGCAAAACACCGCAACCACTGGGGGCAAAAGGAATCCCCCGTTGAGTACTTTTCCCAACCAAAAAAAATTTTTTTACCAAAAAACACACTTTTTGAGGCTGCATTCATGCAGGCATAAACCCCAGAGTCTGGACACCCCTCATTAAATTAGTCTCCTCACACATTGTGGGGACAAACTCTTCAGGGGCTTTTCCCGGTGCAGACTGAAAGATGAAAAGCTCCTTCGGGCCCAACACATCAACAGAATGGTGGGCCCTCAATCCCTGGCACAATTACCTGTGACTTGCAGGCACCATCGGTACACACATGTGCTGGGGTCACTGGCAGACACACTACCATGGACTCCAGACACTTTTACACAGCACTTTAGGGCACAACATCATACGTTTTTACAGCAGAAGGTGCAGGGGATACCATGTTCTAGGGGCAACCCATTAACTCCTTGAGTCTGTAGTGTTAAACCCTGTTCCAGATTTTCATGCACCCAGGACAAAAAATCCCCTGCAAGACCGCACTGTTTAAAAATGACCTCTGGGGCCTCTTTGGGTTTTCTGCACTACATGGGGGTGGCCCTTGTTCAGGAGCAGTTCACACCTGCTTTTTTTCGTAGCCCCGACAGCCATAACCTCCCGGGGGAGGCCTGGGCTGCCTTTGATACAGCACCTTAGAACCTGTTCAACCTACAGTAACTGGGCAACTTGGGGATACCGCCCCCCTCTTCCTGCTCAGGTAGGTGGGCGAGCCATCCCTTACAGGCCCCTTTTCTGCCTTAGAACGTTTGCAACCGCAAAAAAAGTCAAATTCCTCAATAAGTCCCTCAACTTTTCCAGTCCAAAATAGCTGGGGTCAATTCATCATATCATCTCAGGGATTTTGGGGATGACCACTCTGGCTCCTCCCTCTAGGAAGCGGCACCCCATACTCCTCAGGGGGGGGATTCCCAGGGCAGTTCTTCCTCTGCCCCACACCCCGGGGGTTGCCACAAGTGCCAAAAAGGGGGAAAGTCTTGCCCAAATAGACAGCCCGGGCTGAGGTTTTCCACAAATTAAAACAAATTGGACGGGCGTCCCACAAAGGTCTCAAAATGCATTGGAGTGCTTTACCCGGAGTTGGCGGGTCCCCACACTGGGAGATGACCGGGTGCACTTTTGAGACCTTGGTGACAACCATGTCGACCCCCAAGGGGGGACCTCCCCCCAACCAAGATCCTTGGCAGGGGTCCCCGCCCTCCAACACCGGACTCTCAGGGGCACATCCCGCTCTAGGGTTCACCCAGCAAGTCCCCCTGCTGGACAATGGCGGTTTCGGTGTTGGTCTTTGCTCCGCTGGCCTTGGAAGGCCGACCTGGCTTTGGTCGGTCATGGTGCTGTGGCACTGTGGTGGGTGGTCATCCCCCGCACCCGCTCAAAAAGTCCTCCTGGTCAGGGGGAAAAAAAAAATCGGGGAGCAACCAGTCTCTTTCAGCACACTCTTTACAGTTTGGCCCCCGGCCCTTTCAAATTTTTTGTGCGTACAACTTCACCTGGGCCAAAATTGCTCAGTCCGTGCCAATTATGCCCCCGGCATCCTCCACCTATGTGAACTCACTTAGTCCGGACGCCTCTTGGCCGTCCCGGGGGTATTAGCTTCGGATCGCCTCTTTGGGGAAAAAGGATAATGGACTCCAAAACCCGGCTTCAGTTGAAACTGGCCCCATCCCTTTTATTCAGGCACAGTAAACATATTCTGAAAAAAAAACAAATAAATCCTAGGCCGTTTTTGGCCAAATAAACGAGAGTCCCCCTCTACACGTTGTCTGGACTAATGTCCAGTATTTTCCCCTCCTGCACTCTCCAGTACATAAAAGGCTTCCCCCCCCCCCGGGGCCAGTGCCTCTCTCCGGCTCTCTGCTGCCTACCAGCTAGAACCACGCCCCCTGAACAATGAAGGGCCCCGGCTTTTTATATGACATCCGAGCCCTACCAAAAAAGTGGCCTGGACATGGGGGGTAGACGCCCACCCAAAGCATTGTCTATCCCAATAAAACCAACCCGAAAAAGGGTGAAAAGCCGAACTACTCCTATATGTTGCCAACCCCCTAGAGTGGTGACAAAACATACAGTGGGTCTTTTCCCACCCAAGCCCCCGGGATCCCTTGGGGGCATGTTGTATATACCACTTGGTTATTTTTTATCAAATGGCAGCAACCCGGGAACTAAAATGTATCCGGTCGTCACCTGTGTACACTGTAATAAAACCCATTGGTCACTATATGGTGGTACTATTGGTCTTTTGTATGCTGATCAGTAATACTGAATGCCAGTCATCTAGTAATGTGTAGTACACCATGCTCCAAACAAACCAAACATGGGCAAACACCCCCCCCCCTACCCAGAGTGGGGGTTTGGCCCCGCCCGGCATTCTGAAGTGCCCAGCACAAAACACTGACACCCTCGACTCCCCAGTAATAAAGGGCAAAATTACATACTGAAAAAATATGAAACATGAGGTATTAGTTGGTAGTTGGCCAGTTACGCAAGCTCGCAACCCACGTCAAGGGTCCTCATAGTCTCGCAAGACAAATCACTAAAGGCTAAAAAAAAGTAGTGGAGAAGGATGGGTGGGATTGAGACTGTCTGAGGCCCTACCTATTGATCTCCATAAGAAAAGTCTTTCAAGAGTCCACAGGTGTTCACCCTTTGAGTTGCTGTATGAGTGGCACCCTCGTGGTTTGATTGATGGAGCTAAAGAACCTAACCTGGGAAAGTGAAACAACCCATTATAAAAGATAACTGAGCATGTTGCGCAGATGCAGGAGAGGATTTTTAATGTCATGCCCATAGTTAACCCTGCTAACAGTTAATGCTGTATGCAGGTCTCCTCTTGTATGAGCGATTTGAATATCGCTCATACAATTCCCCTCTGGGGAAAAAGTAAAAAAAAGTGTAAAAAAGTAAAACAAAAACACGAAAAATAAAATAAAAACATTTACACCACCCTTTTCCTCTTTACAAACGCCAATCGCCCCAAAAAAGATCAAAAATAAATAAAGTACCAATATTTGGTATTGCTGCGTGCATAACGACCCACCCTATAAATATGTCATGTTAATTAACCCGTACCGTGAATGCCATAAAAAACAAAACAAAAAACAGTCACAGAATTGCGATTTTTGTTCATCCCGCAGTATGTAAAATGGAATCAAAAACTCATATCAACACCAAAGTGGTGCCAATTAAAACGTCAGTTCATCCCACAAAAAAAGTTCTTACACAGCTCTGTATACGGAAAAATAAAAAGTTATGGCTATCAGAAGATAGCGATGCATAAATATTGTTTTACACAATAAAAACACTTTTTTTTCCCAAAAAAATGTGTTTCCACATAAAAAAACTATATAAACAGGGTATCGCCATAATCGTCTCAACCCACAGAGTAAAACTAACTTGTCATGTATATTACACGATGAGCGCTACTAAAAAAAAAAAAACACTACTAGGATTGCAGTATTTTCTTCACCCTGCCTTCCAAAAAACGGATTTAAAAACTATCAAAAAGCCTTGTCCCCCCAGAAATGTCAATTCATCCTGCAAAAAACAAGCCCCTACACAGCTCCGTAAACAGAAAAAAATGGCTCTCAGACTATGGCAATGCTAAAATGTGTTTTCTTTTTGAATACAAATGTTTTTATTGTGTAAAAGCAGTAAAAAATAAAAAATATACAAACTGGGTATCGCTGTAATCGTATCGACCAGCTGAGTAAAACTAGGATGTCATTTATACCGCACGATGACTGCTGTAAACATTTTTTTAAAAAACACTACCAGGATTGCTGTATTTTGTTCAAAATGCCTCACAAAAACCTTAATAAAAAGTGATCAAAGCGTCATATGCACCCCATAATGATACCAATGAAAACGTCAACTCATCCCGCAAAAAACAAGCCCTTAATCAGCTCCGAATACAGAAAAGTAAAAAAGTTATTGCTGTCAGACTAGGACAACATCAAAATGCAGTTTTTTACAAACTCATTTCTATTGTGTAAAAGTAATAAAACATAAAAAAACTCTATAAAATTTATATCATTGCAATTGTACCAAATCACATAGTAAAGATATCCTGCCATGTATCTTGTACGGCAAACGCTGTGCAAATTATGCCCAAAAACCAAAGGCAGAACTGCGTTTTTTTTCCCCCCATTTTCATGGCCCAGCGCTAAAATAACTATGGAACACCTGTGCACCCAAAATGCACAATGCTCCCCTATATGAGATCCATGAGTGGTGTTGAATCCAAAATGGGGCAACTTCTGGAAGGTTTCACCTGTTCTGGTACCTTAGGGGCTTTGCAAATGCGACATGGCCACACCAAAATCTGCGTTCCAAAAGCCAAATAGCACCCCTTCCCTTGTACGCCCTGCCATATGCCCAAACAGCAGTTTACACACACATGTAGGGTATTGGCGAACTTGGAAGAAATTGTGTAACAAAGTTTGGAGTGCTTTTTTTTCCAGGATTCACTGTAAAAATTAAACATTTTCAGCTAAAATTGCACATTGTTTGAAATTTTTTTTTTCTATTTTCACAGCCCAATGCTAAAAAATTTGTGAAACACCTGTGGGGTTGATATACTCACTACACCCCCGGATATATTCCTTAAGGGGTGTAATTTCCAATATGGGGTGTTTTTAGGGGAGTTTATTAAGTTTTAGCCCGTTAGGGCATCCGCAAACCTGAAGTGGCGCCTAAATTAAATCGTAATGAAAATGAGACTCCAGAGTTCGGTAGGTGCTTCTTATTCTGGAACTTGTGGTTGAGCCAAAGAGCGCAGTAGGGCCACATATGGGATATCTCTGAAAACGGCAGAATCTGGGGAATTGATGCTGAGTTGCATTTACCTGGCCACATCTGTCGTGTTCCAGTGAATAATGAATAAAAATTGAAAATCTGCAAAAAAAGTGACATTTTGAAATTTCACCTCCACTTTGCTTTAATTTCTGTGAAATATCTAAAGGGGTAACAAACTTCCTAAATGCTTTTTTAAATACTTTATGGGGTCTAGTTTCTTACATTGAGTCATGTATGGGGGTGTCTAACATACAGACTCCTAAAAGCCACATCAGAACGGGACTGGTCCCTAAAAAAATCTATTTAGCAAATTTTCTTGAAAATGTGAAAAATGACTACTAAATTTCTAAGCCCCTTAATGTGGTAAAAAAAACATTTAAGAAATGATGCCAACCTACAGTAGACATATGGTAGATGCTAATTATAAACAATTTTGTGGAATAACTATCTGTCTTACACGCAGAAATGTTTGAACTTTGAAAATTGCTAATTTTTGCAAATTTTCATGATATTTTGATATTTTTCACAAATAAACACAAATGATTGTATGGACCAAAATGTAGTACTAGCTTAAAGCACAATGTGTCATGAGAAAACAATCTCTGAATCACTTGGATAGGTAAAGGTGTCAAAAAGTTCTTCTCACATAAAGTTACACATGTCAAATTTTAATACCGTGGCTCTGTCAGGAAGGTCAAAACTGGCTCCGGTGGTAATGGGTTAAAGGGGTTTTCTAGCTACAAAGATCATATCTGTGATGATGGGGACAGTAAAAATAAGCACTTTTGCAATTGGTTTGTATTACCTAAATCATTTAGTATAGCAGATATTAGCTAATCTGTGTGTATCCAGAGCTTAATCAGCAGCCTGAGGTCTGGCCACGCCCCTTTTGCTGTGATTAACTGCCTGATATTTCGTTAAACCCTATTTAGTTAAATCGCCCCAGGGGCGTTGCTAGTGTGATAAAACATCCGGGCCCCGGCCCCTTTGTGTTACGTTTTGCTCAGTAGGACTTTTTTTTACAGAGGAGAAAACGTATGTTCCTGTCACTAAATTTATGCGTATTCCACATAGACCCTGTCCATCACCTCAGCACTTACTGTGTAATGAAAATCAGCAATGACAAATTATCTTTTTCAAGAGTGCTCACCTACATATGACAGTGTAATACCTTATAAATAAGTCACCAAATAATACACCTATATCTGCCTCTCACTCCCCTCTCTCAATCCCCTCTGAGCTGTGTAATAAAGCCAGCCTGAGCTCTCTATGCTTCTCTCACAGTGATAGCTCTATGTGAAGAATCTGAGCAATTACTCTTTAGCTGCCAGATATAACACACCCATATAACACACCCTTATACACTGTGCTCCCCTAACTCGTATAACACACTCTTATACACTCTGCTCCCCCACCGACATAACACAGCCTTATACACCCTGCTCCCTCCACCGATATAACACAGCATTATACACTCTTCTTCCCCCACCCATATAACACAGCCTCATACACTCTGCTCCCCCCTCTTCTTTCAAGCAGCAGGTAGAGAAGTTTGCATTTCTGTAACGGGTGTCCCCGCATCCCTCGTGTCGAGTCGCGGGCACACCCGCACCTCTGTAGCGTCCTCTGCTGCGAGCGGCGCCGCAACCGGGTCCTCGAGCTGCACGCGCCCTCGCAGCTCTGTCCCGTAGTCACCTCAGCCCGCTCCTGTTGCTGGCCGGGTGCACGCTCGCCCCCTGCACCTATATTTAAAGATACAGCGCGCTGGTGATTGGCTTTCACCAGGCGCTGATTCTATTTAAGCCCTGCCTTTTCTCAAAATCCTTGCTGAAACAATAGTGCCCTGTGCCTTGAGAGAAAGCGTTCTTATTGTGTAATTTGCGAATCCTGCGTACCGTACCTTTTGCCTCCATCCCTCGACCACGAACCTTTGCCGTCTGTCCTGACCTTCCTGCCTGTCCCCGACTATGAGTTTGCTTCACGATTTTGTAACACGCCACACCTCGGCTGCCACTGCAAGCAAGTCACGTCAGGGGTAGCGACCTGGTAGTGTTCCGCCGCAGCAAGTCCATCCCGCTTTGTGGCGGGCTCTGGTGAAAACCAGACCTAATAGATTCCGCTTCCTGGCGTGGCTTATTCCACCGCTTGCTGTGGTCCAGAGGATCCACATCTCTGGTCTGCCATTTGATAGGCCCACCGTTACAATTTCTCACAGTTGTTTCATCAGTTTATACTGTTTATACCAATGCAGGTGTTCCAGTGTTGCTTGTCTAGGAGGAAGGTGACAGCTCTGCAGGCATGAGAAATTACCATTGAAGAAGGCCTTCAAAGCTGTGACATCCAGTCCCTGTGACTGCTCAGACAGAATGATGATGATGACTCAGGAGGGAGCAGGGAGGGGTCATGATGATATCACCACTCCTCAGTGAGGTAAGACATGTCTTTTGGGAGGAGAGACCCATCCCTGGATTTGTAAGAGAGAGAGAAAACACAAGATGACTGTGAAAGCCTGTAGTGAGACAACCACTTTAAGGACCATCTTGACTTTTGGGTATGGGATGAACCTCCACTTCACCTAATACAACCCAACTTAAATTCTAGAATAAATCCACAACACACACTATTCTTTTGGTGTCAAAATGGCCACAGCTTTATTTAAACCACAGAAATACAACAATTAGAGAAGGAGTCAGGTGGAGTGCTCGGCCATTGTGTGAGATTCCCAGCTGTCTGACAAGGAACGCGCCGGACTGCCGCCCCCCGGCCCCTAGGGGAGGCGCGGCATGACCCTGCACGCTGGGCGCATAATAATGCGCTCGGCGGTCGCCGAGGCGTGGCGTGGGTGGAGCGGAAGTGGCGAGGTCCGGGAGACCTCCCCTTCCGCCCAATAATTCAAGCAGTCCCGCCCTCCCTCCCTAAATTTGATGAGGTTCATGGAGTGGCTATGGGTTGTGGAGCAGGTGTCATGGTGGCCTATGGCGGCAGGGGTTCTTGGAGTTGGAGGAGGAGTTTGGGTGAGGGAGTCCTTAGGGATATGACTTCCTCAGTTTTCGGTCTACGTTGACCCGGCCTGGCGTAGATGGGGCTCTTTCAGGCTGGTATCCCTGGAGAGCGAATTGGGTGAGCCATATAGTATGGCTTTTTGGACCTCCGAGCCAGTGGAATGTGGCTGGGGGTAAGATCTTTTTTGTCCCTTCTGGGATTTTGGTCGCCAGGTCGTTTTTTAGCTCCAAGGACCTCTGTCCCAGTGGGAGATGGCACGTTTTTGCCTGGTTACTATTGGTTGATTTTTGGAAAAAGAAGTTGGGGGGAGTTATTTGGTTTACAGATAATGGTTTACGGGTATGCATATGGATTTATATATGCATAGAGTTTTGAATATGTATATATTTATGTATGTGTATGTATTTTTGGATGGTTATTTATATGTTTATATGCAAATTAAGTTTATGTTGTATTTTTGTTAATAAAACGGCTGCTGTGGCCATTTCATTCCAGTCAGTGGTCTGTGTATTTATTATAGGAATGTGGGTCACGAGCAGCGAGAGAGTGGTAAGTGGGGGGATGGGGGTGGGGGGAGTGGTTGGTGGTGGCGCAGAGCAAGCCTCAGTGTTGCTCAGGGTCATGCAGTACTTGGCCAGACAGCATAAAGGGGCGGCACGCTCTGGCTTGCTATTCTAGCAGAGCCAGTATACTTTAAGGTCACCAATGACCCTTTTGAAGATCCTCACTCCTGCTTAAACCACCGTGCCCGCCCCTGGATGACATTACCATTATGCCATCCTTAAGGCTGGCCACTTCCAAAGTTCAGCCTATTCCCACCCTGAGGTTTAACATACTGTATTAGTTCAAATTAGTCCACCATAACTTGGCCTGTAACATCCACCTGACTCCTGAACCGCCTGCAACATAAAAGCTGTGACAGTTTATGCCATAAACATATAACACTTGTCAGTCATTCACGGATTCATTGATTATATTTACATATAAAACTTTTTTTTTTATTATTACCATTATGAATATATATATATAATATATATATATATAATATATATATATATTATATATATATATTATATATATATATAGGTGTGTGTGTGTGCATTTTCCCTTTTTTTTGTTTTTTTTGTTACCAATTTAGCAAATCCCAGACTCACTAGGAGTCATCCTACAGCACTCAGGAGAGGAGAAAACCCCTGTGGAGGAAACCTCTAGGGAACCATGGCTGAAGGATTGCCCTTCCCTTGGGCTTAAGGATAATGCCAACATGTAACTCAACAATCCAAAATAATAACTGTTCGTCATACCCCATAAAGATGGAAGCAATATAAACAGATACAATAATAATGCTTTACTGACAAGAGCCAGAGGAGCATCCAGACACTATAGATTGCACTCTCAACAACATGACCCCTTCTGCTCAAAGCTCATAACATTAAAACATTAAGCTTACCTACTACATCTGCTTAGATCCATACAGCTATACAGACAGGAACTAAAAGACTATAAAAGGCGCTCTAGGTCCCCCCCTCCCAAACTCATGTCCCCCCTTTGCTTAAGCTCCGGGGGGGTTCTTCTCAGGGCCCAAAGAGCTCAATGTAGGCTATATAATAAATCGGTCACAATTAGACAGTTTGGTCCAGGGGATCAGGTACGTGTACCCACAGTTAAAAGCAAATTCCTTTCCCAGTTGGCCAGGAACCTTTGAATTCCTTAGAAAGGTTAACTATAAAATACACCAACCAGTTAAGAGAAAGCCTATCCAGATATTTAATGTAAACCTTATCAAACATTGGAAAGATAGTGACTCTCTTGAGACACGTTGCTTGCTTGGCCAGCCAGAAGTCAGTGTTCAAGATGTCATAATTGCAGAAACCCTATCACAGACACAAAAGCAGCAATACAGGGATTTGTTTAAACAGAATAAGGACATGTTTTCTGATTTGAATCTTTTAGCTCTCTTATTGAGCCTGGGCTGACTTAAAGGGGTTGTCTCTCTACAAATAGCTTTCAAATTGTAGGGAACACAAAATAAAGACATTTTCCAAATATATTGCTTTGTTCCTCTGTTTTCCCTAAGGAGATACAAGTGAATTTATGACCTCCCTGGCTATTTCAGTTCCCTCAGTAACTGACCTGTAAACAATTCTCCCCCTGCTGTTTGTTCAATGAGATAACAGTGAGTGATGTCATCACACAGGTCACAGCAGTGTCCTGTGCTGCTCAGCAGTAAAAAGCTTGATTTATGTAAAATAAACAGATCTGTAATTAGGGCTTTTGTTTTGGGGATCAGATAAGAAGTCCTGTTAGTAGTTTGAGAAGCTAATCTGATCTAATTAGCATCTGAAAGCACAGCAGGTCATGGAGCTGTACAAGCAATGAGCTTATGCAAATGAGTCAGTCTGAACCAGGAAGTGACAGAGTATTTCATTCATGCATTCTCTGAAACTCTGAAGGGAAACAACTCCTTTAATGATTGGAAATGCTAGGGGGCTGCCCAAGTGCCCTATAAGCATGGGGGCCCTCTGGGCAGTTGGTGAGTACCAGAGCTGTATTTCAGTTTTCCTGTGTACACAATCATTAAGGGGCTTTGTCTTGACTTGTGAGGGTACTTCTGCGCTTAGCTGCTTGTCTGTTCAGAGAATGGAAAGTGCGGTCCTAGCGGTCATTCCACCAATTAATTTCTATGAGAGTTTGGAACACACAAGCAGCTGAGTGCAGAAGTATACTCATGAGTCATGACACTTTTGCCTTTCAGCATAGGGTTCAAATCCCTGCAGGAACCAAAGATGTGGATTTTTCAATGCACATACCTGATTGAGGTTTCTTTTCTTGGTTGGGTTGAAAACATACATGCAGCAAATAATCTTTGGAGGGTTATATTAATAAAATATAACTTTTATTTAAATAGTATAAAAGGAGAATATGTCTCCAATCAATAAAAATACCGAAAAACCCAGAGCTGAAGAAAATAATTATATTATAATATCATTGTAAATCCGTAAACAAAGATATTTGTAAATGTCACCTGTTATTTATACCAATTTGTCTTAAAGCCTTAGTGTGTCCTGTGTCAGTTTGTAACAGAAATACTACCACCATGTTGTTGGAATACCGCATGACATGTTAAATGAATATATGTTTGCCTATCTTTTAGATTCAGACACAGCTGCGAGGTGAAGGGGGCCGTGAGAGAAGAGGGTACATCAGGGGGGCTGCAGATATTATTCTGTATTTTGCCATAATATTGCACAAATCTACAGAGAGCCCTTCATCCCTATCTGCACTACAGGTTTAATTAGTCCTGACAACAGAACCTGGGTGATGTTACTATGATATCCCCACAGGTCCAAAAGGTATAATTCCACCACACAGCACAACACCACACAGGGGGAGAAGCCCTGTGTATAGTAACAGAGAGAAGGAGGGGGTCCGGGAGCACAGGTGTGTTTAGGTTTGTGTGGGAGACACAGCAACAGTGTTTGGGTATGTTTACTGTCAGGGCTAGACAGCATTCAGTTTGCAGGGAGCAACATTCTGCAGCAGCTGATTTGCGACCCCACCCTGAGAGACATTCAGCTAGAAGCTCTTTGACTGACAGAGGTTCAGCCACTCTGGACAGGGGGGCATGTCGCACCAGCCAATGGGGGGACCCGGAGACCACCAATCAGCTACAGGGGCTGTGTCCAGGCACTACATTTAAACTTCTGTCACACTGAAGGCTGCGTCTTTCATATTTTCCTGGCTGCCTTTTCTTATCAGTTCTTTGTTGTTTTGCTAGCTTTATCCGTGTACCAGACCTCGGCTAGTTCTCTGATTTTATACCTCGCTCCCGATTGTGTTTCTGACCTTTGACTTGTTTCCTGGTTTCTCTCTTGTTTTCCATTTTGTGGCCTTACGTTACTGATCTGTTACTGACCCGGACTGTCTGACACTTCTTCCTCCTGACAGCCCCAGCACCTCAGCAGCGCAGGGACTGTTGCCCAGTTGGAGTCGGCCGCCTAGGGCACTATATTTACTATTTTGCCATAGGCAAACTTAAACTCTATCAGTTCTCTATCTATAAAACACTAAAACGTAACTTTTATTATGTATAACTCTTAACCTCTATACATACTATTTAAAAACCTAATTTCTAACCTCACCATTTAACCCTTTCTAATTCTGAAGGAAGGAATAGCTACTTTTCCATTATCAAGTCTGGTGGAACCCCACCTACCAACAGGACAGCCTTATATATACAGCACATTATTAACTCCAGTGAGGGATCCCAAGTCTCCTACGTGGGCAATCGTCCCTAATCTAATGGACACAGGACAAATAAGGCTCCCTTTTGACACCCTCAGCAGTGGGTGGCACTTGTAGACAGAGGTGAGAAATCACAAATTAAAATGTCATGCCTGACCTCCCCGACATGGTTCACCAGCTAACCTGGCTTCATCAGGGGTTAGAGGTCCGGTCCCATGTGGTCTAAGCTCACTTCCTTTTATATCATGTTAGGTACACACCCTATTACGGTGCTCACCAATTAGCCATCAGAGAATCCACAAAACCCACTCCCCCTTCCACTCTTCTGCACGCACACTGATAATATGTGCTGCTAAAGCTGCCACCATACTCCCATAACTAACAATCCTCAGACAAGTTCATCATCTCCATGGCGGGCTTACGCCCCGTCTTACCGTACTGCCCGCGTACTGTATCAATAGACATTTCAGCCTTGACTGTGATGGGCTTCCGTCCCATCTCTCTCATATTATTGCCTCTGCGTGGCTCACCTAGAACGGACTAAGCAGAATAGGTGTTACATTCCACTGCACACTACCAGCTTTATCAAATCCCATAAACCCCTTCTCTTCCATGTCTAATATGAATATTCATTGGGAATATAAACTCCATTGTACTGTACACTATTGTCATATAAACTCCATTGTACTGTACACTATTGTCATAGTCACTTCCCATAAAGCACTTCTCCTTTATATGTAATATACATATTCATTTTAATAAAGCTGCAGGCCCTATGGTTAGGCCACCCTCCGTCCCACAGTTTCACCTCCCACCTTCCCCATTAAAGATTCTTTCTTACAGGTCACGGCTGGCCACCTAATTCATTACGTCAAGATGGGATCATGCAAAATTGTTAGTGCATTCATACTCTATTGCATCTGCATACATCTGCACTCCATACATTGTATTCAAGGCCAGCACAAAACCTACGCAGCGAGCAGAAACAAGAAATCTATATATAAATAAATGTATACATGAATAGATGGTAATACACTCTCGAGCTGCGTCTCGCCACAACAGCGCGAGTGCATATATCACATGCTTCAGCTGCCAACAACCCCCTCATTCACAGAAACAATGTACATACATCCCAATTTGTTAAATAAAACCGTGGCCTCACGTGATCAATACCTATCATCATTGTAAGACACAGGGAAAACGAGGGACAACATGGAGGCAGAGGGGGGCAGGAGGGAGATGGGGGGGGGGGACCCTATGTGAACTCTGATGCTTCTATAGTCATATATTCAACCATGCTATGTCCACTGACCGTACTTTATCACATATATCATGTTTCTTCAAAAATTATTATATAGGGAATTTAGCAAAATTAAATAAATGCTGAAAATGAAAAGCCTTCATTTAGGCCTTTAGGGTTCAATGTATTGAGTCTGTATATCCATCTTGCCTCTTCCTGCAACAAAACTACATCCAGATCGCCCTTTCTTTCCCCTAGCTTTTTCGCACAGATGCCCCAAAATTTTAGCACCTCTATTTCACCATTATGTACTTCCAAAATGTGTCTGGCTAGGGGGGTGTCACCTCTAGTTTTAATAGTACTCAGATGTTTCGAAATCTGCCGACGAAACTCCTGTATGGTTTTTCCCACATAAATCTTGGGGCAAGTACACATAGCCCCATAAATCACCCCTCTAATTTTACAGTTGATAAATTGTCTTATCTCAAATCTTCTCTTATCAATGGGATTAACAAAATCTTTAGTTTTCCATATAAATGGACAGAATGAACAGTTGCCACAGGGATATGAACCTACCACCGGAGACTGTAACCATGTTTTTTTGCCATCTCCCTCAAAATGACTATGCACAAATTCATCCCTAAGATTTTTTCCTCTTCTATAAGTGACACTAGGATATTTAGGAATCACCTCAGAGAATACTGGATCTGCCCTCAGAATGTGCCAATGTCTTCTAAGTATAGCTCTCATTTCATTGGCTCTATTATCAAAGGTACCTATACAACGAATTAAATCAGTTTTTTCCTTCTTCTTTTTCCTGATTAATAAGTGTCCTCTGTCACTAGTCAAAGCCCTATTAAACGCCTTCCTCAAACATTTTTTTGGATAACCCCTTGCCTGAAAACGTGCATTTAACTTTATACATTCTTCATTAAAAGCCTCTAAAGTAGAGCAATTCCTACGAGCCCTAAGAAATTGGCCTATGGGAATCCCCTTTTTTTGAGAAGGTGGATGCCAGCTGGAAAAGTGTAACAAACTATTGGTAGCCGTATTTTTCCGAAATATCTTTGTCTGAATCTGCTTGTTTTCATCCAACATAATTTGAAGATCCAAAAAATTAATTTTCTCTCGATGAATTTCAAACGTGAATTTCATCCCAATTTCATTATCATTGAGTCTAGATACAAAATCCCTGAATAATTTTTCACTACCATCCCAAAAAATCAATATATCATCAATAAAGCGCCCCCAGAATAAAATCCGATCTGTGAATATTTCAAAGTGTTCAGAAAAAACAATAGCATCCTCCCACCAACCTAAAAATAAATTTGCAAATCTTGGCACACAGACTGTGCCCATGGCCTAGGGCAGCACGTCAAGTAGGCAGGGACAGTGGGCTGGGTTCAAGTTAGGGCTCACTGCACCTCTCTTGACATGATATTATCATAGGCCAAAACATTACTGCTCTCCTCTCACTATGAACCCCTTGACAGCTCTAATATAGCAGATGCAGGGGCTAACCCAGCTACTCCAGGATCTGGCGCTGAGGGTACAACAGCAAGAGACTTGCCCAAATCCAAGTGTTCTTGCATTACCTCCCTCTCCTGTGAAACCCCTTATTCAATTGCCTGACGGGTTCTCAGGCAACAGGAGGACCTTTCTGACATTTAGGGCAGGATGTCGCCTGTATTTTAGGCTACGCCCATGTACCTCGGGCAATGAGGAGAAGAGAGGGGGAATTGTTATGTCCCTTCTTGAGGGTCCCAACCAAGAGTGGGCATTTTCTTTACCACCTGATTCACTAGAACTGTCTTCTGTGGACAGGTTCTTTGTCTCCTTAGGCGTACTTTTTGATGACCCTGATAGGGAAGTTGTGGCCAAGGCTCAGCTGACCACCTTGAGGCAGGGAAATAGACAGTGGAGGAGTATTGCTCCGAATTTCGTAGCTGGTGTGTTCCATGTGGGTGCAATGACCCAGCTCTTAAATGCCAGTTTAGGTTAGGGCTAGCCAACCATGTGAAGGATATGTTGGTGGGTTACCCTATCCCAGGGACTTTAGATGAGGCTATGGCCCTGGCTGTTCATCTGAACAGACGTTTTAGGGAGAGATGTCGTGAAAAGGCTCCCACCTCGCTGGTCCACTCCACTGTCACCTATACGTCCGTCATTTCTGAGATAAACTCCAAAGAGCCAATGCAAGTGGGGACTTCTTCTGCGACTTCTGCCAGTGACTGTAGGACTTTTTGTCGTATCCAGGGATTGTGCTTCTACTGTGGTCAAGATGGACACGTTGTCCGGGAGTGCTCCAAAAGGAAGACCAGGCCGGCAAAACTCCAGCGCCTAGGTGATTTGCAGGAAGGTCACCTAGGTGAACAGGCATTTCCTATTGTATTCAAAAAGTTGTTGCTCCAAGTTAAAATCTCACATTTGTCTCTGTCTGTCTCTGGGACTGCTTTTGTGGATTCTGGATCGGCTTCCAATTTTGTAGTCCCGTCCTTTGCCAAACATCTGGACCTACCTTGGAGGCCTCTATCTGATTCCCTGCAGGTTGTGGCTATTGACTCTACTCCGTTGGCTAGGGGCACAATCCAGCACTGTACTCCTGAGCTCGAGATATTGCTAGGATCAATACATACTGAAAAGTGTATTCTATTTCCATTAATCCTTAAATGGCAGAAATATTTATGCTTTAGATTATCTCCAGACTGCTGTAACTCTTGCTAGACGGGGCCTCCCTGCTCCCGTATCAACTCGTAAACCATATATATGTTGAGCAAGAGTAATAAAACTTCTTTATTAACGACTTTATTGAAACATATCCTTTAAAATATGTAACATATTATGCAAAAAAACTTTGCTACTTGCGGTTCATAGTCCATAGAATGCAGTCGGTACAAATCCTGAGTATTCAGTCACATGAACTCCAAAGGCCTACAGCTTCATACAAACGCCAAGTAGTGGAGCATAAAGACAGACAGGCGGGACCGATCGATACGTGTGACGTTTTGGGGCGTGTCTTGCCCCTTCCTCAAACACGTAATTCCTCTGTCATCACTTCCTTTTATATACAATGTAACGTATATCTTAAGCACATATAGTTACAGTTTACAAAATTACAACCAAGACACTCATTCACAAAAACACTCGTAAATTCCAATTCTCATTCATACCGGCTGGAGCAAGAGTACTAAGCTTGTGTATCCAGAAGGCCTCTCTCAATGCCGTATCTCAAGACTTTCTGTGTTTTTTGCTGTCACTTCCTCTAATACACGCCATCTAAGTTCCAATACTGTATGTTTATATTCCTGAAAATGTTTGGCCACCGTTTTCTCCCCATATTTCCTTTTGTCACTCTTATCCACTATATCTAAGTTGCGTATGTTTCGTATTGTAGACCGATGTTCCGTGATTCTAGTTTTAATCTGACGAGCTGTTTGCCCTGCATACCCTTTACCACAGGGGCATTTTAAAAGGTAGATCACACCTTTAGAATTACAAGTGTAAAAACCTTTGAATTTAATTTTAAATCGTTGCATCGGATGGGATGCCCATCTTGATGTGTCTATATACTATTTAATCACTTGATCTCTAATATAAGACACTTTAATACTAATATTAAATACTATGGGTTATACACCTTAGATGACTCTCTATATTCAGGAATGGTGTGATTTGTATGCCTTGTTTGATATGGGCATTATTTTTAATTGGTTTTAGCCTTAAATTTGTATTATTTGTGACATATTAGTTTTTAATATTTATTATTGAATTAATAAAGATTGTCAATATATATTTTCCTATGACTTTTTTGTCATTGTATTCTTTTTTGGTTAACATGTTTATGTGATATAATGACTGTAGACTGAGCATTGGACCTTATTGACTTGGTGATTCTAGTTGTGTGTTTTCTAGATGGTCCATTATTATAATATGGATTTTCGTGGACGTGAGAGTAACTGGTTGTGACAGATATCTCAAGTTTTTGGCGAGGAAAATGCAGGTTCTGACTCCTCTGGGGAAATTGAGATGGCTACTTTGCAGAAGTCTTATAAAGATTTGTTGAGAAAACGTACACGATCTTGGTGGAACAAAGCTGCCTTAGAACAATATCTTACTAAGAATTTAGTTCCACGTGGTTTACGGATACAAGTGTTTCTGTCTTTTCCAGTTGATGATGAGGTTTTGCGCTCTAGATGGGAAGAAGCGTGTAAATTATGTTCTTGGACTTTTATTGAATTACTCATTGGATTTGAGAAAAAACAATTGGAGAGTTTTGACAGAAATATTACTCCATTACAGGAAAAACTGAAAGAAAACTTGCAGGGTAACAATCTTGCTAAATTTCAGAATCATGTTGAATCTGAGTTAGAAAAATGGGAGATACAGAGTATTAAATCCAAGAAGTTTCAACGTGATGTTGTGGATTATCAACAACAAAAAATCTTTAAATGGAATTTTCAGGAAATTGATAAATCTATGTCCAGATCCGACTCCCTATAATCTTTGGGCAGTAGTTCGTCCATGTCATCCAGATCAATTCAAAATGGAGATGGAGCTGTTAGACCTAAACGATATGATGTAAGAAGTACTCCAACTAAGAGAAAATCTGCCGTTTCAGAGACATCAACGAATGAAATGAAGGTAATTAACCTGTCTGATATTCCGCTGACTGAAGCTCAGGAATCTGTTCTGTCTCTTGGTTTATCTTTTTCTCCAGTTTCAGGTTTTGATAATTTTACCTTAATTAAAGATGTTTTTCTTTTTGCCTGTAAACATTTTTCTAAAAGTGATGTATCTTTGAATTTTTCAGCCTAGGAGGAGATGGAAGCGCTCAGGGTTTTAGAATCATTGCTCCAGGAACAAAGTACAGATAATGATAAATTTCCATCTTATATTAGACCAAAATCCAAAGCGTTTCCACCAATGACATTAAGTCCATTGGTTGACATGTTTGTCAAATTAGTAATTGAGGAATTGAGAAAGTTTCCGGCAAAATGGCCGTATGATAATTTGACAAAACAGCAAAGGATTGCTTTGCATGAACGGAAGTCCATGAAAGAAGTGGTCATTAAACCGGCCGACAAAGGCGGAAATGTAGATTTGTGGCCGGTGACCATGTATGTAGCGTATGCTAATAGTCAACTTAAGGATGTAGGTTGTTACAGAAAATTGGATTGCAAACCTATTGATACATTCAAAAAGGAATTGGATAACGTCTTGAAATAAGCATTCAAAAGTGGTATTATTCCCAAAACCACTTTAGATGGGCTATTGGTACACCTACCCACTGTGCCTACATTATATTTACTTCCCAAGATCCATAGAAACTTAGCTATACCTCCAGGGCGTCCAATTGTACCAGGATGTGGTAGCTTATGTGAACCTTTTTGTCGTTTTTTGGATTATTATCTCCGTCCTTGTGTGGAAACTTTGCCTTCATACATTAAGGATTCGACTGATGTTTTGAAACGACTTGACGGCATCATCTTGGAAGATGATATGTTTCTAATTTCATGTGATGTAGAATCTTTATATACATGCATACAACATCATCATGGTTTGCAGGCTTCAAAAATTTTCTTTAGACATGAGGAATTTGGACCGAGATTTGATTGAGTTTCTTTTGATTCTTTTGGAATTTGTTACATCACAATTTGTTTACATTTAAGGACAAATTTTATTTACAGAAACGAGGAACAGGAATGGGGGCCACCTGTGCCCCCTCTTCTGCAAATTTATTTTTGGGCCTATGGGAACGGAATTATGTTTTTGGTGATCAGAAGGTGTTCTATGGACAGATTATTAAGTGGAAGCGGTTTATTGATGATATTTTGTTTATTTGGCAGGGGTCACGGACAGATTTGGATTTATTTTTGAAAGAGCTTAATTCTAATGATCTTAATATTCGACTTACATATGTCATCAGTCGGACCTCGTTGGATTTCTTGGATGTAGGTATACAAGTATTGGATACTGGACATATTACTACCAAAGTATTTAGAAAACAGACAGCTGTAAATTCATTGTTACATGTGTCTTCATTCCACCCAAAACATACTGTCTCATCGATTCCTATTGGTCAATTCCTTAGGGCAAGGAGAATTTGTGATACAATGTCAGCTTTTGAAGATGAGGCAAAGGTCTTGCGAAATAGTTTCAGACAGAGAGGATATAAGGAGGCTCATATTGAAGCCGGATACAAGAGAGCTTTGAATTGTGAGAGATCTAAATTGTTGACCCCTCGGGCTCGTGATTCAACTTCTGGTGAAATTCTGTTTGTGACCAATCACAATACACAATGGAAAAATATGAGGTCAGTATTTGAAAAATATTGGCCTGTGTTAATGACAGATCCTGATTTGAGTAAATTCTTGCCTAAAAAACCCTGTATAGTAGCAAGAAGAAGTAAAACCTTGGGTGATTTGTTGGTACGAAGTCATTATGTACCTCCTCGATCAAAATTTATTTTTGATTCATGTGGCCCTAAATGGGGTTCTTTCCCATGTGGAGCCTGTTCAGTTTGTGCTCAGTCAGTACGTACCAACATTTTTGTATCTTCTGATGGACAAAGGGAGTTTAATATTGTCCATTTTTTGAATTGCAGATCCTCAGGAGTTGTCTATTATCTTACATGTCCTTGTAATTTAATTTATATAGGAATGACAACTCGTGAATTGCGTGTCAGAGTTCAGGAGCATCTGAGAGACATACGCTCTGCATCTAAACTTCAAAATCATCAATTGGAACTGATATCGAAACTGAAACCGGTGGCAAAACACTTCTTGAGAAACATGATTGCAAAGGACACCTACTACGTTTTCGAGGCATTGATAAAGTCTCTTTGGGTGTAAGAGGAGGTGATTTATCTCAACGATTGGAACAGGTGGAATGCAAATGGATTTTCAAATTACGAACATACTCACCATATGGACTTAATGAAAAGATTTCATTTTCCTCATTTTTGTAGAATTTTTGAGTCAGACCTGTTATTTTCTTGCAGTATATATGATTTAAATACTGTTTTTAATAATATAATTTTTGTTTTTTCTGGTCCTATATATATTATGTGGTGTATTGTTATATTTTTATATGTAAGGAGGGAGAAAAGGGGAGAGAGGAAGGGGAAAGGAAAAGAGAAATTATTATTTTTTTTTTCTCCACATTATTTGGTTTGGGCATGTTTGGTGTTTTAGTAAGTATTTTATTATTGGTTTTCATTATGTATGCACGTCATATAGTGTGATCACTTATTATTCACAATTCTATTATTGATATATATTAATATGGTTATGGAATTTTCACATTTATCATACATATTATTAGTGTAACGGATGAGCGGGGAAAGCGGGTAGTGGACCCACTGGACCACTGCCGGGCTTGCTCCGAGGGGGCGTAACCAAGTGGCCATCGGGCATGGGTATCTTCACAGAGCCTTTGATGGTAAGGTTGGCTGACCCCAACAGCCACCAGGTGCTACCTCAGAGCAGTCCCCAGCAGTGGCAGCTGACCAGAAAGGCCAGAAGTGCAAATGCTAGGCACCAACAGGATAAGGGACAGAGACAAAGCAGACTAGAAGTAAATATGTGCAGGTACAGAACAAACAGACAGACAGGACTAAACGGATGCCAAGCAAGAAGGTTAAACAGAAGCCAAGGTACAAAACAGACTGACTGGAAAACAACACACAGAACAAGATCAGAGACTAAGGCTAGGACTCAGGCAAGGGAACAAGGCATGAGCAGGGCACAAACACAGGCAGAGAACAAGGCAAGGAAACTCACAGACATGGAAACAGGGACAGCAGAAACAAGCTAGGAACTAAGACATTAACATGGCAAAGAAGCTCACAGACAAAGGTGCAGACAGACACATGGAAAGCAACATGGAGACTAACCAAACAGAGAATACCACAAGGACACAAACAAGAAGACAATACACAGGAACAACAGACTACACCAAGAGACAACATGACACAACAACAACAAGGATCAGGCAGGGAGTGTGAGGAGAAGCAGGCTTATAAACCCACAGGTGGAAGGGGATTGGCAGAGGAAGCCCAACCCCGCTGCACACTGTGGGAATAAAGGAAGGGAAGATGTGGCCGCCGCCCTCTATAGAGCTACAAGGAATAGGGCAGCAGCCAAGATGGAGGAGCAGCATGGCCAGCAAGAGAAAGCCGCACAGCAATCACAGGTGAGTAAGCAGCGGCTACAGGAGCGCTCACAGCGACACTGCAACAGGAACCAGATCTGCGATAGGAACATAGGTACGACTGCGGTTCGCAGCAGAGGCCGCAGCGTAAGGACAGGAACGTGGCACGGACCGTGACAATTAGTATTATCTCATATAACTTTATTCTATATTCATATTTACATCACACTTATATTTCAGACTACACCTCTCACATTTAGAATGACCTTTTCCTTTCACTTTTTTTTTTTTTTTTTGCCTGTTGAATAGCTCTATACCCATAACTTCTTCTGTTCGACTCACTCATGGCATGAAAGATGGGGATGTGCCATGGTATGTGTCTATGTAGATGGCTGACGGGGTACTCAATAATGATGTAGATGTCATTCTCCGCAAATATGGCTTACACCGGATGAGTGAAAAAGATTACATCAAATTTCTTGTGTACACAATTGATGATTTAATCGATTATTTACCACTTTGGGATAACTGACAGTAATCGGCTCAATACTAACCAGCTTCCTGTATCTGTGAGGCTCCTATTGAGCATTGCATAATAGACAGTTGGGCTTTGTATAATAGACAGTTGGGCAAATAATAACTGCAAATAGCATTGTTTATATGAAAAGAAGTCTTCTTTTTTACTATTTCACTTCAGTAATATTCCCCCCCTACCTACACTATTTTTCACTTTATTTGATTTGGGTATGTTTGGTGTTTTAGTAAGGATTTTTATTTTTTTATTGGTTTTTATTATGTATGCACGTCATATAATGTGATCACTTATTATTCACAATTCTATTATTGATATATATTAACATGGTTATGGAATTTTCACATTAATCATACATACTAATAGTATGATCTTATACAATTCTATTTTATATTTATATCACATTTATATTTCAGGCTACACCTCTCACATTTAGAACGACTTTATATTTTCACCTTTTTCCTTTTTTTTTTTTCTTTTTCTTTCAGTTGAATAGCCCTATACCTATAACTTCTCCTGTGCGACTCATGGCAGGAAACATGGGGATGTGCCATGGCAGTGTCCTATGGCAGATTGCTTACATGGTATGGTACTCAAAAAGATGTATAGTCTTCTCTTGCAAACATGGCTCACACCATGAGTGTATTATTTACCAACTTGTGATAACTGACAGTAATCAGCATAATACCATCAGCTTCTGTATCTGTGAGGCTCCTATTGAGCATTGCATATTAACATATTTAAATATATTAGGCACTTTTTGTAATGTGGTGGGGCGCATGTGTGCTCGTTTACTATGGCATCTATTTTTTGACTCTGGGTTTGTATAAGCGGACAGTGACTTTCAGTTGTCATGGGGTGGCTCTTTTTTGACTATGCCTCGTGCAATTTCCTTAAAAGCGATGTCGGTGTTGGGCGCTTTAAATAATTTTTTTCCAGTTTTTTAAATGGTGCTTTCAAATTTCATTTTTTGATTCTGCGAGCGCCTGCGCACCCTTTGGGCGCGATATGTTTGTCTTGTGTATCGCGCTTTGAAATTCTTGCGGGGCGGAAGTGAGCGATGTATTTTTTTTGCATTGCGTACAACTTTTTTTCCGGACATCGTAGTTTTGCTAAAGTAGTGGCTGCAGCTTAAGGTAGGGATTTTTACTGCAATGCTCTAATTACAGCCCTCTATTGGCCAATAGAAAGAATTGGGGGGTGTTTTTTCAATTTAGATGATATGTATTATATGGACCTTCTGTTTTGTATCATGAAGCCACTCACCTTGAGAATGCTTGGTGAAACGCGTGTCGAGGATATCCCATTTCCTTGCAGTGCAATCTCCTCCATTCCTGATACATCTTGTTAATGTATTGTGTGTGAGAGGTGTGGCATTATTTAATGCCCATCATGATGTGTCTATATACTATTTAATCATTTGAAAAATTCCTTTTCTAATATACAGACCTTTATACTAATGTTAAATACTATTGGGTTTATACATAGAGATGGCGAATCGGTCTAACGAAAGTGAATTCGTTTAAGAATTTCAGGGAAAACTTTCGTTCGTAACGAATCGAACTTATGGGTGATTCGCTGAAGACGAAGTGTGCTATTCATTGATAATAATGGCTGCGAGCACATGGCGTTACATGAGCAAAAGCACTCTGGGAGGAAAGAAGGGCATATCGCGCCTGCATGCATGTGCAGAGATGAAAGCCAAACAGCAGACCGCGGGATTCTGTGACGTCACCGCACTATATAAGACCGAGTGCGCCGCTGGGAGCTCACACCCCTCTCACTGAACTGACAGGGAAGGTGCTGTCTGCGGTATAGCGCTTTCTCTGAAAACTGATTTTTACAAACAGCGATTTTTGTGGGGTGTCCTCAGCTTGTCTCAGAACTGTACTCTGAATGTTCTATTTCTGATTTTTTTGGTATAGGAACTGAAATCCAGTGTCGTCCAATGCAGCTGCATATACATTCAATATCAAGTGGGATCTAAGCCAGTTCCTGTTGTAGTCTTAAGAAACAGCGTTTTTTACACATACAAAACCACTTCATTTTTGCTGCTCAATTCTAATGCGCAATTTACATCCAGGGGGTTAATTAACTTGTTTGCTGGTGTGCTGACCAAAATAAACGTCTTTTTCAACGCAAAATATATATATGTTTTTTTTGGTAGCCTAATTCACAAGCAAGGTTAATTACAATTTACCTCTTGTTTGTGTGGCGTAGAAAATACCCAATGTAAACACGCAAACAAAGCTACTAGTTTGTGTGGCATCAACATCTATGTGCAATTTAACATCCAGGGGTTAATTAAAAGCGTTGTTTTGCTGTGTGCTGAACAAAAATAACCCGTCTTTTTCAACGCCAAATAGAATATTTTTTTTGGTAGCCTAATTCACAAGCAAAGGTTAATTACAATTTTATCTCTTTGTTGTGGGCTAGAAAATACACACCATGTAACACGCTACAAAGCTAACTATTTGTGGTGGCTCAATTCTATTGCGCAATTTACATCCAGGGGTTAATTAAGCGTTGTTTTGCTGGTGTGCTGACAAAAATAACCGTCTTTTTCAACGCCAAATATATATATTTTTTTTGGTAGCCTAATTCACAAGCAAAGGTTAATTACAATTTAATCTCTTGTTGTGTGCGTAGAAAATACGCCATTGTAACACGCTACAAAGCTACTAGTTTGTGGTGGCTCATTCCTATTGCGCAATTTACATCCAGGGTTAATTTAAGCTTTGTATTGCTGGTGGTGCATACAAAAATAAACCGTCTTTTTCAACGCCAAATATAAATATTCTTTTTTTGGTAGCCTAATTCACAAGCAAGGTTAATTACAATTTTTCTCTTGTTGTGTTTGCGTAGTCAAATAACGCCCATTGTAATACGCTACAAAGCTACAGCAGTTTGTGGTGGCTCAATTCTATGCGCAATTTACATCCAGGGTTATTTAAGCGATTTTTTGCTGCTGTGCGACAAAAATAACCGTCTTTTTCAACGCCAAATATATATATTTTTTTTGGTAAGCCTAATTCACAACAAAAGTTAATTAACAATTAAATCTCATTGTTGTTGGCGTAGAAATACCCATTGTAACACGCTACAAAGCTACTAGTTTGTGGGTGGCTCATTCTATTGCGCAATTTTACATACAGGGGTTAATTAATCGTTGTTTTGCAGCTGTGCTGAATAAAATAAACCGACTTTTTCAACACGAAATTATAAACATTTTCTGTACAATAATTCACAAGCGAAGGTTAATTAAGCCTGTTTGTGCTTTACATTTAGTAAAACACCAGTGCTATTGTAAACGACACATACACGTAAATTTTTCCTGGCCATGTGTGGCGCGCAATTTATATCCAAGGGTGACCCACGCTTGTTACTGGTTCATTTGGAGTCAAAAACAGTGTATATTTATCATATACAGATAAAGCTCATCAACATGTCCTGTACATTTTAGAACAAACAGTATGTCACAGACAGAGAGGAGGCACCGGCTCTGCAACTGCTAGTGGCAGTGGCACAAACATTTCGAAACGGGCCAGGTCGCAAGCACAGCAAGGGGACTCGCACAGGGGTCACTCGTGAGGCCACATACTGCCGCTGTCATCTAGCGGCCCGTGTTTGTTCAGCAACCCAAGGTTCTTGATGGTTGACAAGTAATCCTCTTCTCACAGATGACATCTGACAACCCAGCCAAGAGTCGTGGAAACCTCAGACACACACTTAGTATGGCATGCCCGGGAGCGGTCAGCGGCCCTCACCTGTCCCAGCCCGCCTTCTGTCCCCCATCCATTTCCCCTCAGCCCAGGGATCCTACTATGTGGCTGGGCTCAGCGCCACTATATAGCGAGGATGAACAATTTAGGAGGGCAGTCAGCACTTACTATGGCAGCCGAAGAAATGGGCCAATATCCTCCTCATCTTCTGCAGTACGGCGCAAGTATAGAGGTGGAGAGTGGGCATGGGAGGTCATAGTGGGAGGAGGTCAGCCTCGGCTTACCAAGACCGGTTGATGAGGACAGTAGTGACGATGAAATCACAAAAAGATGAATGATGTAGCGACCGCAACTTGGAGCCGGGGTGAAGCAAGGCTTCATCAATCGTCAGGAGAAGAGGGCTCATCTTGCCCGCGTCAGGCAGCGGCGCAGCCAGCACGTGGGTGTGTGGCCGAGAGTCAGCAGGGTAGCAGCAGTGTGAGGTCGGGAGCTACAAGCGGCCACGGGGTAGAAAACCCGCTCGCAGTCCAAGACAGTAGCGGCACAGGGCTCAGCGAGGCAGCGGCGGCAAGAAGTCACTCAGTGGCGGACGTTGGCGGTAAAAACACTACTCCGGGTGTGGCAGTTCCTTTGCTAAGACACCGAGGAGCCGAATAGGTATATGTAGAATCTGTGGCAGAAAAAAGAGGAAGCGTGGCCAGGAGCTATCACTTGGAAACAACGGCCCTCGCGTCAACCACATGCAGCGTCCAACCAACCGGTGGCCTGGGAGAAAACGTGGCTCAGAGTCTGGTGGTCCATCCTCCCTGCAGCACACAAGCGGCCAGTGGCAACGCATATGCCATTTCAGCCAGTCAAGGCTCACCACCACCTGCAGAAGGGACAGCTGTTTCTCTTTGACATATGACATCCTCTCCCGTCCAGATCCTCCCTGCTCCTTCGCTACTCATGGCGCCAATCAGTTTCGTTCAGTGAGAGGCGATTGTAAAGAGACAACAGTATGCTCCAACCATCCTAAGGTGCAGCAGCTGACCTGCTCCCTGTCCAAGTTGTTGGTACTGCATCCCTCCCGTCTGCCAATGGTGGACTCTGCACCATTCAGAGAACTAATTGCTTGCGAGATTGAGAGTTCACCAAGCCGTAATTTCTTTTTCCCAAAAAGGCAGTACCAGCACTTCATAAATATGGGAGAACATAAAGTGGGTCATCTTGAGCTTATCGTTTGTTCCAAGGGTAACACGGCAGCGCGGACGTCTGGAGCTGGTAACACGGTCAGTGGCCAGTACATGTCCGTTACCCGGCCCACTGGTGAATGTGCTACCTGCCCAGGCACACCAACAACTTGGCCAGGAGGACCCCGCTCTTCCTCCTCCAACTTGTCAAACAGCTGCTCCTGCGCCAATGTCCGCCTCCTCCTCTCCCTCCACCACCACCACCTTACTCAGCCTCCACAATACTGCTCCATTAATACCACATGTGTAGGGCACACGGTGTCACGCAGTTCTACACCTAGCTTCCTCGGCGAACCGAATCACACAGGGGAGGAACTGCTCCGCGTCATGGCAGCAAGAAAGTCGATGTGGCTTTCTCACGCGCCAACTGCAAATCCGAACCCATAGTGACGACCAATGGGAGGAAACATGGTGTCCGCGCTGCAACCGAGGAGGGATGGTCCATGCGCACCTGCATGGCGCACGTGTTCATTCTGGTTGTAAAAAGGTTCCTGAAGTCTTCCACCGATCTTCAGAACATTCTGAAAATGGCCTGGAAACTGTGGCATGCACTTTTATCCATTCGTCACAAAGCCAGGAACACCCTCCTCGAGTTGCAGCGGCAGAACGCCCTCCCCCAACACTGCTCTGATATGCGATGTTTCCACCCGCTGAATTCCAGCCTCACATGTGGACCGACTGTATGGAACAGAGACAGGGCCATTAAACAATTTTTATGATCCAGCAGGGCAGACAGAAGTACCCCCTTGTACATTGATGTCAGCCATTGGCCGCTCCTGCGTGACA
This sequence comes from Phyllomedusa bahiana, assembly GCA_025379985.1. Taxonomy (NCBI): domain Eukaryota; kingdom Metazoa; phylum Chordata; class Amphibia; order Anura; family Hylidae; genus Phyllomedusa; species Phyllomedusa bahiana. The sequence goes on along the minus strand of JAODAL010004669.1, from coordinate 19,813 downwards.
CCTGGCCGTTTGTTAGGCCATTCGAGGAGGCCACGATATTTGTCAGTCGCCAGGACTAGAACGGGATAATAACGTCATATCCCCAGCTTCATGTCCTGGAACAGAATGCTGAAAAATCTGTCCTGGGGAATGGGACCCTGGGAGATGTGGCGACTACATCTCGTGCCACATGAGTCCGGTGTGGGACTGAAATGGAGAGTGAGTGAGAGGAAGGACATTGTAGCAGAAGCAATGTCTGGGAAAAGTGAGTGGATTTTCTACCCAGGTGTCAAAGAGGAGAGCAGGAGCAGCTTGAGGAGTGGATGAGATGAGAAGATGAGGCAGAAGACCCCAGCACCTTGGCTAAGTACTACAGTGAAATGAGGCAGGGATCCCCTCGGATTCACTGTGCATATGTCCCGCATCATCTATTTGCCTGGCTAGTGACAGCCGAATAGTCAGCATCCCGGCAGACGGGAGGACTTCGGCTCTACCACCCTATTGACCCACGCTACCGGTCAAAATGGAGCCTTTTCACCATGCTAAATGGAGGGAAGACAAACTCAAATACTATAGGGAAATCCACCGAAATACAGATTGGCCGCCTGCCTATGGTGCGGCATCGTCCCTCCTCTGACAGCGTCTGACCGGGGGTTCCTACATCGCATCCCAGTACAACTGCCCGGCTGCTGGGGAAGGTTGGGGGGTAGGAAGCATACCACTCCATCACAGTAACATAAGTCTGGAGTCACTAATGATCAGGCTTCCCTTCACCCGCCTAGTGAGAGGGCAGACACCCAGCAGCAAGCAGCAGCAGGACATGGAGCATTCCCTGAACCAACAGGTTGTGGCCTACTTGGACAGCACTCTGCCACCCCAGTTAGAAGATCCGCTGGACTACCGGGCAGGCCAAACTGGATGTGTGGCCGCAACTTGCCGAGTTTGCAGTTGGAACTGTCCCTGCCCGGCCAGTAGTGTGGCATCAGGAGTGGGTGTTCAGTGCGGCGGGGCCATCGATTACCCACCCCAAGGAGACCCCGCTTGTCCCACGGAAAAGTTGAACGACTGACCTTATGTCAAGATGAATCAGGCGTGGATCGTCCAGGATTTCGCACACAAACCAATGCCTTAGGCGTCAGTCTGGGTTTCAAACTACCTGCCTCAGCCAATTATTTCTGATGCCTGCACCCCGCCTGAATATGCCACACATCTGCTGATAGTTTCTCCATCTGCCTACCACCGTCTTTACCAGGGACTGGTATTGCCATCCACCTCAAACACTCTGTCATTGTGCCACTCTATGTGCTCCTCGCAGCTCTGCAGCTGTCTGTTGCCGTGTCAATCCACACTGTGGTCATTGTGCCTCTCTGCGGCCGACTGTTTTGCCACCTCCGAATGTCCATTGTGCCACTCTCTACCTGCAGCTGTTGCTCCAGTCATCACCCTCCACTCACTGTCAATAGTGCACTGCCTGACCATCATGCTGCTGCCTAGCCGTGAACCTCCGCTCTCAGTCATTGTTGCCGCTCCTTGGCCTAATACTATTTTGCCCACCTGCAGAATGTCATTGTCCACTCTCTGACCACATGCTGCTGCTGTTAATCCTGTCGTGCCCTCCACACTGTGTCATTGTGCCACTGTCTGACCTCATGCTGCTGCCGTGGCTGCTGCCGTGCCCTCCACACTGTGGCCTACTCCTGTTTTTTGCCACCTCCAGAATTTGTCATTGTGCCACTGTCTGACCTCATGCTGCTGATGTGGCTGCTGCCGTGCCCTCCACACTGTGTCATTGTGCCACTGTCTGACCTTATGCTGCTGCTGTTGCTCCTGCCGTGCCCTCCACACTGTGTCATTGTACCACTCTTTGGCCTACTCATTTTTTGCCAGCTCCAGAATTTGTCATTGTGCCACTGCCTGACCTCATGCTGCTGCCACCGTGACCTCCACACTGTGTCATTGTGCCACTCTGCGGCCTGGTACTGTTTTGCCACTTCCAGAATGTCATTGTGCCACTGTCTGACCTCATGCTGCTGTGGCTGCCGCCGTCACCTCCACACTCTGTCACTAATGTTGCCACCTGAGCTCTCAGTTTGTTTTTTTCCAGCTTTTGCTGCCATGACTTTATCAGGCTACGTTCCTGCTTCAGTTTTTTGGTCAGTTTTGCCCCCATAAGTGCCCAGGGCATTTTATAGTGAAGCGATTCTAAGAGCGGCGGCAGTCATGTGCGTGTCATACTAAAACACAACATTGTATGAAGACCAAACCAAGCTCCCTCTGCATATTTAAGCATGGCACAACGTTCTACAGCACCCTGCAGGCTCTGGGCAGCCTGGAAATAGCTGTTTTTTAACGTGATTCGTGCCGAAGTAATTCGGACCGAAACGAATTTTGTCGGAAAATTCGGCGAAGTGACCGAACCGAATTTTTGAGAAATTCGCCCATCTCTAGTTATACACCTTAGATGACTCTCTATATTCAGGAATGGTGTGATTTGTATGCCTTGTTTGATATGGGCATTATTTTTAATTGTTTTTAGCCTTAACATTTGTATTATTTGTGACATATTAGTTTTTAATATTTATTATTGAATAAATAAAGATTGTCAATATATATTTTCCTATGACTTTTTTGTCATTGTATTCTTTTTTGGTTAAAATCTCACATTTGTCTCTGTCTGGCTCTGGGACTGCTTTTGTGGATTCTGGATCGGCTTCCAATTTTGTAGTCCCGTCCTCTGCCAAACATCTGGACCTACCTTGGAGGCCTCTATCTGATTCCCTGCAGGTTGTGGCTATTGACTCTACTCCGTTGGCTAGGGGCACAATCCAGCACTGTACTCCTGAGCTCGAGATGTTGCTAGGATCAATACATACTGAAAAGTGTATTCTATTTCCATTAATCCTTAAATGGCAGAAATATTTATGCTTTAGATTATTTCCAGACTGCTGTAGCTCTTGCTAAACGGGGCCTCCCTGCTCCCGTATCAACTCTTAAACCATATATATGTTGAGCAAGAGTAATAAAACTTAAAACAACTTTATTGAAACATATCTTTTAAAATATGTAACATATTGTGCAAAAAAACTTTGCTACTTGCAGTTCATAGTCCATAGAATGCAGTCAGTACAAATCCTGAGTATTAAGTCACATTAAACCCAAAGGCATGCAGCTTCATACAAATGCCAAGTAGTGGAGAAAAAAGACAGACATGCGGGACCGATCAAGACGTGTGACGGTTCGGGTCGTGTCTTGCCCCTTCCACAAACATGTAATTCCTCTGTCATCACTTCCTCTTATATACAATGTAATGTATAACTTAAGCACATATAGTTACAGTTTACAAAATTAAAACCAAGACACTCATTCACAAAAACACTCGTAAATTCCAATTCTCATTCATACCGGCTGGAGCAAGAGTACTAAGCTTATGTATCCAGAAGGCCTCTCTTTGGAGGAGCCGTATCTCAAGACTTTCTGTGTTTTTTGCTGTCACTTCCTCTAATACACACCATCTAAGTTCCGATACTGTATGTTTATGTTCCTGAAAATGTTTGGCAACCGTTGTCTCTCCATATTTCCTTTTGTCACTCTTATCCACTATATCTAAGGTGCGTATGTTTCGTATTGTAGACCGATGTTCTGTGATTCTAGTTTTAATCTGACGAGCTGTTTGCCCCACATACCCTTTACAAAAGGTGCATTTTAAAAGGTAGATCACACCTTTAGAATTACAAGTGTAAAAACCATTGAATTGAATTTTAAATCCTTGCTTCGGATGGGATATATACGGCCCCTTAATAATAGAGTTGCAATTGCAACAACCAAGGCATTGAATTTATCAATATGTCTTTTGAAGATTTTGCTTCAATTACAGACAGGCGGGCCGACACATTTGCTTTCACCAAGAATGAACGTAGTAACATTTTAAAACAGGCCGAAGCGGCCGGAATAGGCTGGGAGCAGTCTACAAATGAATCACCTGTGAACCTCCTGAGAAAGTTGGAGCAGTTAAAAAAGAAAGAGATGAGCCTTACTTCTCATGCATCCACTCTTACAGAATATTTAATGGTAGAAAGAATTCCTAGAGGGTTGAGAAGCCCCCTCCACCCCATCCTCGTGCAAGAGGATGTTAACTATAAGGAAAAGTGGTATGCAATTGGGAATCAATACTCATTAGAACTCATGTATCTAACTGTACAACATTTACAACAAAATATAGATGTTCTTAGAAAAGAGATTAAAACTATTGATGATGAGTACAAGAAATATGTTCCAATTGAACAATATGATAAAACGAAAGGAGATTTATTGGAATCGCTGGACAAGCAGAAGATACGGCTCCTCCAAAGAGAGGCCTTCTGGGTACATAAGCGTAGTACTCTTGCTCCAGCCGGTATGAATGAGAATTGGAATTTACGAGTGTTTTTGTGAATGAGTGTCTTGGTTTTAATTATGTAAACTGTAACTATATGTGCTTAAGTTATACGTTACATTGTATATAAAAGGAAGTGATGACAGAGGAATTACGTGTTTTTAGGAAGGGGCAAGGCAAGCCCGGAAACTTCACACGTCTTGATCGGTTCCGCCTGTCTGTCTTTATGCTCCACTACTTGGCGTTTGTATGAAGCTGCTCAACATATATATGGTTTACGAAATGTATTCTATTTATCATGGAGGGGCTGCCCACTTTTGATACTCCTCAGGGTCATTTTGAAAAATCTGGTTATGCTGTTTGGGTTGTGTAATGCTCCTGCGGTCTTCCAGAACTTGGTAAATTATGTTTTCAAGAACTTATTGGTTGGTGTATGGTCGTTTATCTGGATGACATTTTAATCTGTTCTGAAAATTGGTCGTCACACAATAAACACGTTAGACAGGTATTACAAATCCTGGAGGAAAATAGTTTGTCAAACTTGAAAAATGTGTTTTCAGAGTGCAGGAGGTACCTTTCCTAGGGTATGTCCTGACTCCTAACTTTTTTCGTATGGACCCCTGTAAAATTCAGGCTATTCTCTACTGGGTCCGCCCTTCCTCCCTATAGGCCTTACAGCAATTCCTAGGGTTTGCTAATTATAATCGTAAATGTATTCGTAATTTCTCTGTTTTAGTTCGGCTCTTGACTGACATGACTAAGAAGGGAGTGAAGTTCAATAATTGGCAAGCTGAGGCCGTAGAGACTTTTGAGAAACTTAAGCAGTGTTTTGTATTAGCTCCTGTGTTAATTCAAGCAGATCATACTAAACCCTTTGTCATCGAGGTTGATGATTCTGAGTATGGTGCAGTGGCTGTCCTGTGTCAGGGATCCGCTACTATGACTAACCTTTGTCCTTGTGCCTTCTTTTCACGTAAATTCTCCTCTGCTGAAAGGAATTATGACATTGGGAATTTGGGAGTTGTGGACAATTAAGTGGGCCTTCGAGGAATGGCGCCACTTCCTCAAAGGTGCCCAACATCAAGTCACAGTCCTTACAGATCATAAGAACCTCATCTTTTTAGAGAATGCTAAAAGGTTGAATCCACATCAGGCATGTGGGCATTATTTTTTATGCGCTTTAACTTTGTTGTTACTTACAGACCAGGTTCTAAGAATGTTAAAGCTGATGCGTTATCTAGAAGCTTCTGTGCCAGCCACTCATCCCAGGAGGATCCAGTACCTATTTTGCCCAAGGAGACTGTTGTCTCGGCTATTTCCCCTAATTGAGCCACTGAGATTAAGCCCCAACAGGATATGATACCTGCTAATTGTCCTGTTTGGAAGGTCTTTGTCCCCACTCAGTTCCGGCTATGATTATTAAAAGAATTTCATGATTCTGTACTATCTGGACATCCTGGAGTGTCTGGCACAAAGAGACTTATTTCTTGTAACTACTGGTGGCCTCTGTTGTCTCATGATATGGAGGCCTATGTCGCATCTTGTGAAGTCAGCGCTCGGGCAAAGGTTCCCAGAATTCGTCCTCCTGGCTAACTTTGCCCTCTACCTATACCTGAACATCCATGGACCCACATCTCCATAGATTTTATGACTGATCTTCTTTGTGCCCCCTTTTCTGCCTGGGATGAAGTGGTGCCCTAGGAGGTCGCCTACCCTCGACTACCCATTGTCTTGGCCCTGGAAGCATTCAGTTTTCTCTACATTAAGTTTTAGGAGACGGGAGGAGAAGAAGGAGGCTTTGGACGACAGACAATCTGGGATCTTGGAAAGTAGAGAGTTAATGTCTGGGCCGGAGATGTAAAGTTGGGTGTCATCAGCATACTGGTGGTTTTGAAAGCCATGTGATGCCTCAGCTGACCCAGACCAACAGTGCACAAGGGTTTATCATTATCATAGGGAGAAGAGAGCAGCAGCTTGTGTGTCAGGCAGTGGCGCAGCCCGTAAGTCGGTAGTGAACAACCACTTTGCAAGTCCTAGAAAGTAGCGGCACAGGGACTCACCGGGTCAGCGGTGGTAACAGTCAGTCAGTGCAGCGCTTTGGTGGTAAAATCACCTACTCGGCGGTGTGCCAGTTTTTTGCCAAAACACCAGAGGAGGTGAACATGGCTATATGTCGAATCTTTGGCCAGAAAGTAAAGCGTGACCAGGGACCTAACGTTGGTACCACGGCCCTGCATCAACATCATGCAGTGTCACCATACGTGTTTCAGATGTGGTGGTCCATCCTGTCCCAACAGCTGTAGCACCCAGTGGCACGCCTCTCATTTCAGGCAGTCATGGCTTCACCACCTCTGCCGAAGACAACTCCCTGTCTATTACATCATCTACCGGTCCAGATACTCCTGCTCCTACTCATGGTGCCAGCAGTCGTTCACCAAGACGATTGCCCAGAGACAGCAGTATGCATCCAGCAATCCCTAAGTGCAGAAGTTGACCGTGCTCCTGTCGAAGTTGGTGGTACTGCAGTCCCTCCCTTTTCAAAGAACTGGCCAGGAAACTTGATATTCACTTCAGCCATTGTAACGACATGGGTAGTGGCTCCTCTGGAACACCGCAAGCAGTGGTAGCGGCCACACCAGGGAGCGGGGTCTAAATAGGTCCCGGTTTTCACCAGATCCTGCCGCAAAGCAGGATGGATTTTCTGCGGCGGGAGTCCTACCAGGTCGCTACGCCTGCCGCGACTAGCTTGCGGTGGCAGCCGAGGCGCAGCGAGGTACCGAATCGTAAGACGAAACTCATAGTCAAAGGTCAGGCCAACAGTTCAGGGCAGGTGGCGGAGATTCGAGGTCAGGTAACATAGCAGAAAGGTCGGGTACACGGGCAGACAGGAACTGATGAACAGGTGGAAATTGATGAACAGGAATAAATATATTAACAGGGTGAAATTGATGAACAAGAATAAATATATTAACAGGGGGAAATTATTGAACAGGGGAAATCTATGAACAGGTAACAGGGGAGGCTCCCTTTTTCCTCTAACAGGGGAGGGCCTCCCTTTTTCCACCTTTAACAGGGGAGGGCCTCCCTTTTCCCTTTAAAGGGGAGGCTCCCCTTTTTCCAACTTTAACAGGGAGGGCCTCCTTTTTCACCTTTAACAGGGGAGGGCCTCCCCTATTTCCACCTTTAACAGGGGAGGGCCGCTCCTTTTTCCACCTTTAACAGGGGAGGGCCTCCCATTTTTCCACCGTTAACAGGGGAGGGCCTCCCCTTTTTCATACAAAGCCAGTTTTGCAGCATTTGCTTTTGCTTCTTTTTTTGTTTCCCATTCCAGTTTTGTACTGAATTCCATCAACAATGGCACATAATGCAAAATAAGCACCTAAAACAATTTCTGTAGTTATGGTCTCCTTCAGTTCAAGTTCCATATGCTGCATTTGAACAAACTGTTGTAATGCAGAAACTGGATTCAAACCACCATGTTTATACTTCATGAGTATTTGATCGTCACTGCTGTCCTCCTCAACGGTCTTGGTATGCAGAGGCTTACCGCTCGCCAAAAAACCTCCCATGCCACTCTCCACATCAATACTGCAAGAAGCAGGGAATATTGGCCCCATTTCTTTGAAGCCAAGTAGCTGCTGACTGCCCTCCTCAAATTGTTCATCCTCACTGTATAGTGGCGCTGAGCCCAGACCACATAGTAGATCTCTGGCTGAGGGAACTGGATGGGACCGTGGCGGGTTGAGGACAGGTGAGAGCCGCTGACCCGCTCCCAGGCCATGCCAACTAAGGGTTTTGTCTGACATTCCCACCGACTCTTGGCTGGGGTTGTCAGATGTCATCTGGGAGGAAGTGGATGACCTAGTCAACCGATCAAGAACCATTGGGTTGCTGAACAACACACGGCCGCTAGAAGACAGCGGCAGTTCTGGCCTCACTGAGTGACCCCTGCTGCGATGTCCCCTTGCTGTGCTGTGACCTGTGCCTGCTCCAGGAATGTTTGTGCCACTGCCACTCGCATGTGAAGAGCCTGCCACCTCTCTGTCTGACATACTGTTTGTTCTAAAATGTACAGACTCTGTTTAATGAAGATATCTGTATATGATAAATACACACCCTGTATTTGACTCCAAATGAACCCACTAACAAGCTTGGGTAATCCTTGGATATAAATTACTCTCCACAAATAGCCAGGAAAAATTTACTTGTATGTGCCGTTTAAAAACACTGTGTATTTTACTGAATAAAGTACAAACAGGCTTAATTAACCTTCGGATATGAATTATGCTACAGAATTTCTTCTTTGGCGGTGAAAAAGAACGTTTCTTTTACTGAGTACAACTGCAGAAAAATACTTAGTTAACCCTTGGATGTAAATTGCGCAAAAGATATGTGCTGCTAAACAATTTTCCAGCTTTGTAGCGTGTTAAAACGGCGTGTATTTTACGGAACACAACAACAGAAAAACTCGTAATTAACCTTCGGATATGAATTATGCTACAGCCAAAATTTCTTCTTGGCGGTGAAAAGGAACGTTAATTTTAATGAATACAACTGCAGAAAAATACTTAGTTAACCCATGGAAGTAAATTGCGCAAAAGAAATATGCTGCCAACAATTACCAGCTCTGCAGCGTGTTAAAGCGGCGTGTATTTTATGGAACACAACAACAGAAAAACGTGTAATTAACCTTTGGATATGAATTATGCTACAGGCAAAATTTCTTCTTTGGCGGTGAAAAGGAACGTTTCTTTTAGTGACCACAACAGCAGGACAACGCTTAATTAACCCCTGGATCTAAATTGCGCAAATAAATAGGGAACCAAAAATGAAGTGGTATTTGGATTGTAAAAACGCTGTTTCTTTAACTGAATACAACAGGAACAGGCTTAGATAACCCTTGGATATTCAATGTGCTGAAGAACTGAGCAGATAGCATTAAAATGTACATGCAGCTGCATTGGACGCACACTGGACTTCAATTCCATTACCCCACAAAATCAGAATTAGAACGTAAGAGAAGCAGTCCCTGAGACAAGCTGTGACAGCCCCCAAAAATCGCTGTATAAAAGTGAGTTCTTCAGTATGAGATATCATAAGCAGCTGCGGCAGCACCTTCCCTACACAGAACAGTCAGAGTGGTATGAGCTGCCAGCGTCGCGCCCAGACTTATATAGTGTGGTGATGTCACAGAATCCCGCCGGTCTCTGATTGGCTTCATCTCTGCACATGTCATTAAGGCTATGCCCTTCTTCCTCCCAGACTTCTTTGCCCCATGTAACACCATGTGCTCGCAGCCATTTTATCAATCAAAAGCACGCTTCGTTCCCGCGAATCACCCCAAACTTCGACTTCGTTCAGAATCGAAGTGTTCCTGAAATTCCAAACGAATTCCACTTCGTTAGAATCAATTCGCCCATCTCTACCAGTGACTAATGGGCAGACAGAGAGGGTAAAATGGTAATGCAAAATCTTCGTTGATATGTCTCTGATCAGCAGGCAGATTGGGTAAAATACTTACCTTTGGCTGAATTTGCCATTAATATTCAGAATAGAAGCACGTCTGGTACCTCATCATTTTACTGCAACTATGGTTTTCACCCAAGGCATGTATTATTTTCCAGTGCTACTTCTGATCACAGCGGGGTGGACGTTATCATTAAGGATCTGTGCACAGTCTGAGCCCAAGTTCAGAAGAACTTGGTTAATACCCAGAACATCCAAAAGAAAAATTGTGATAGACGGCGTCTTTGTTCTAGAGGGTTTGCTGTTGGGGATAAAGTATGGTTATCCACCCGAAATCTGCGATTAAAAGTCCCCTCTGATAAAATTGCTCCGCAATTTGTGGGTCTTTATGTGGTTTAAGAGGTGGTAAATCCTGTGGCATATCGTCTAAAATTACCTTCTTGTCTCCACATACACAATGATTTTCGTCGCTCACTTCTTAAGAGGTATATTCAGCCTGTGACTCCACCCTCTATAACTCCTCCTCCAGTTCGTATAGAGATTGAGTTAGAGTATGAAGTAGCTATAAAGTAGTAACTCCTCCACAGGACTGTGCTATCCCTTGCCAGGACAGGGTATCAGACCCACTGCCACCACGAGCCAGATGTAGGGTCCATAACAACAATCAACGCCCCATGCCCGGGACTTATACTCAAGAATCTGTCCCTGATCCAATGGAGGACTTATTAAGAGGTTCACATCTTCTGATTTCCCCAAGTAACATCACATCTAGTCCCCTCTCAGCGGGTGATGACTGAACTGCCGTCGGGGCAATCTCTTCATCACCCCCACTGAGGGTATCCATAAACTCCTCTAAAGGTGTCCCTACCTTAACCAAGGAACCAGTCAGCTAGCCTCCTCCCATCTTCAGAGGTAAAGCAATCATGACGCTATAGGGTCACCTGAGCTAAAAGCGCATTTGTCACTTTTACCAACTAAAAATGACTTGTCTGTAATGCACAGGACCTTAAAGAGAATCTGTCATCAAAATTTTTTTATTTTTTTTTTTGAAATATTATGTGTTAATTTTTGTCTCCATTTTTAGTATATTTTTTACTTTCCTTCAATTTGTGGTAAATATTAATAATTTTCAATATTTCCCACTCTTAGCCACCAGAGCACATCCCCAAAAAAAGTTTTCTCCTCATGGACAAACACAATGAAATACAGCTTGCCTGATCTGGTGGTGACCTCAAATGCCCTCCCTCCCTCCCCTGTGTGTATAAGGAGGGGGAGGTGGATTGTAGACTCTGTGGATTCTCCATTTTGTTGGTGACTGAGGACACCATTTAGAGCTGCTGTGTATCCATAGCTGAAAAAGGAATAACCAGAGTGAAATTGTAATTACATTTAGGGTATGGTCACACAGCGTCTTTGACTACGTCTTACATACGCTTTTGGATATGTGTTTGGGTCCGTCTGTCAGTCTCCAAATGGACCCAAGCACTTTATCTAATAAATAGTAGTGTGATTATACATTGCAGTTTATTAGAAACACGCATCAGCGTTCAGACGAGTGATCACCAATGTCTTTCGGATCTGTTCCAAGAAGTGACATCAATTCTTGGTCCAAAAGACGCAGCAGGAGCCCTATTTAAAACTATGGGGTGCGACCCTGCAGCATCCAACACCCATCCAAACACTCAGCTGCGTTTTGCATCCGAAAGACGCTACATTTTTGGATGCACTTTTCGGATCCAAAGACACCGTGTGCACTATGGATATGCGGAAGGAACACCACAGTATATGTCTGCATCCCTGCTCACAGGTATCCACAGGTGGCCAACATCCATAGACCCTAAGGCCCCGTTCACACGGCTTATTTGCCGACGGATTGGCGCCGTATTCCGCGCCGGATTTGCTCTTCAATACGGCGCCAATCCGTCGGAGTCATTACGGTAATCCACTGCTCTCATAGAGAACAGTGGAATCCGTCGCTCCTCCCCGCTCGGCAAATCCGCCGCGGGGGGAGAAAGTGACATGCACATTATTTACGGCGCGGACGCTAAACAATGCATTGTCTATGGGGCCGGGAGCGGCGCCCCCGCCGCGCTCCGGCCCCGCCCCCCGTCCCGGCCCCGTATTCACGGCGGATTTGTGCGCTCAATACGGCGCACAAATCCGCCGTGAATAAGCCGTGTGAACACGGCCTAAGAACTAATATTCGTTTAGTTCACATGTGAACATTAGGCTGTGTCTACCCTGCAGTGGACAAAAAACAACTGAAAACCAAATCCTAAAAACCTGCATAAAACTGTGTTTTTTGTCCGGTCAAAAACTGTTGAAAAAAACGGCCATTTTATGGTGCGTTTTTTGCTTGTCTTCAAGTCTGGTTTTTAATGTCTGCATAAATCAAGCCATTGGGTGTGACTCCCAAAAGGGGATGTACAGCACATTATTGCATTTATGGATCCGTGTTGGATCAGAAAATCGGATCCAAAAAACGCTGCAGCAATCGGATCTAAAACAGATCCAACATGTATCCAACATGCAGCTGTGTTTTTGGATGTGTGTTGGGTGCAGCAGGATCACTCCCTATAGTTTTAAATAGGGCTCCTGCTGCGTCTTTCGGATCAAGAATTGACATCAATTCGTGGAACGGATCCAAAAGATGGATCCGAAAGACGCAATGAGACACACATCAGAGATCACTCGTCTGAACACCGATACTTGTTTCGTATTAAAAGCAATGTAAATCACACTGCTATTTGTTACATATGTGTTTGGATCCGACAGAAATGGATTTTAGCGTCAAATTCCGCAGCGAAGCAAATTTTAGCGTGAAAAATCCATAGCAAACGGATTTTAGCGGCAAAATCCGTAGCAAACGGATTTTAGCATCAAAATCCATAGCAAACGGATTTTAGCATCAAAATCCACAAAGAAATGGATTTTAGCGTCACAATACGCAAAGAAGGATTTTAGCGTCACAATCCGTGAAGAAACGGATCTTAGCATCACAATCCGCAAAGAAATGGATTTTAGCGTCAAAATCCACAAAGAAACGGATATTAGCGTCAATATCCGTAATAAATGGATATTAGCGTCAAAATTCGTAAAGATACGGATTTTAGCGTCAAAAATCCGTAACAAACGGATTTTAGCGGAAAAATCCATGAAGAAATGGATTTTAGCAGCAAAATCCTTTAAAAAAAATGACTTTAGCGGCAAAATCTGTGAAGAAATGGATTTCAGAGGCAAAATCCATAAAAAAACGGACTATAGTGGCAAGATCCGTAAAAAACGGATTTTAGCGGCAAAATATGTAAAGAAACAAATTTTCAGCATCAGAAGAGAGAGAACTTTATTAGCACCAAAATCCATAATGAAAAGGATTTTAGCGGCAAAATCCGTAAAAAAAGAATTTTTTTGCATCAGAAGCGAGAGAATTTTATTAGTGTAAAAATCTGTAAATAAAAGGATTTTAGCGCAAACATCCGTTAAACAAAAAACGGATTCTTGCGCCAAAGTCCGTTAAAAGAAAGCATTTTTAACATCAGAAGTGAGAACTTTATTAGCAGAAAAATCTTGAATTGCGCAAAAATCGGTAGCGACAAAAGTATGATCACTTTTAGTGATGAGCGATTACATCGACTATCGTCATCGGGTCGACAGTCGATATCGTTAATTATCATGCCGATATCCGATAGTCGATAATAGATTATCGCCGATGACCATTTAAGTCTAGGGGAGAGGAACAACACCTTCATTCTTACACCCAAACAGGGCTGGAGAAGCTGGAATTAACATCCACAACAGTCAAATGGATACGTGCTACATCTTAGGCAACACACTTAGGTTATAAAAGTCCAGAAAAAAAGTCACAGACCATTCACTATCCCTGTCTTGTACCACAGCATGACCCTTAAACCTGCATGACCCACAAATTAAAAAGTGCCAGAAGGCAGTATGATTTGAACCATCATTTCACTTGAACTGGACATTGACTATCCCTGTCCTGGGCCACAGCATGAGCCCCAAACCTGCATGACCCCAGATTAAAAAGTGCCGGAAAAAATAGTCTTTCAACCACCATTTTAGTTGAACTGGACATAGACTATACCTGTCCTGGGACACAGCAGGAGCCCCAAACCTGCATGAACCCCAGATTTAAAAAGTGCCAGAAAAAGGAGTCTTTGAACCACCATTTTAGTTGAACTGGACATTAGCTATACCTGTCCTGGACCGCAGCATAACCCTTATACCTGTCTGAACCACAGATTAAAAAGTGCCGGAAAAAGGAGTCTTTCAACTACCATTTTAGTTGAACTGGACATTGACTATACCTGTCCTGGACCACAGCATGAGCCCCAAACCTGCATGACCCCCAGATTTAAAAAGTGCCAGAAAAAGGAGTCTTTCAACCACCTTTTTAGTTGAACTGGACATTGACTATATCTGTTCTGTACCACAGTATGACCATTAAACCTGTCTGACCCACAGATTAAAAAGTGCTGGAAAAAGGAGTCTTTCAACCACCATTTTAGTTTCTCTGGACATAGACTATGCCTGTCCTGGGCCACAGCATGAGCCCCAAACCTGCATGACCCACAGATTAAAAAGTGCTGGAAGAAGGAGTCGTGGAACCACCATTTTAGTTGAACTGGACAGTATCTATACCTGTACTGGACCGCAGCATGACCCTTATACCTGTCTGAACCACAGATTAAAAAGTGCCAGAAAAAGGAGTCTTTCAACCACCATTTTAGTTTCACTGGACAAAGACTATCCCTATCCTGGGCCATAGCATGAGCCCCAAACCTGCATGACCGACAGATTAAAAAGTGCCGGAAAAAGGAGTCTTTGAACCACCATTTTAGTTGAACTGGACATTAACTATACCTGTCCTGGACCGCAGCTTAAGCCTTATACCTGTCTGAACCACAGATTAAAAAGTGCCGGAAAAAGGAGTCTTTGAACCACCATTTTAGTTGAACTGGACATTGACTATACCTGTCCTGGACCGCAGCATGACCCTTATACCTGTCTGACCCACAGATAAAAACGTGCAGGATTAAGGAGTCTTTCCACCCCCATTTTAGTTTGACTGGACATAGACTATCCCTGCACTGGGCCACAGCATGAGCCCCAAACCTGCATGACCCCCAGATTTAAAAAGTGCCGGAAAAAGAAGTCTTTGAACCACCATTTTAGTTGAACTGGAGATTGACTATACCTGTCCTGGACCACAGCATGACCCTTGTACCTGTCTGACCCACAAAATTAAAAAGTGCCGGGAAAAAGGAGTCTTTCAACCACCATTTTAGTTTCACTGGACATAGACTATCCCTTTTGGGCCACAGCATGAGCCCAAACCTGCATGACCCCAGTTAAAAAGTGCCGGAAAAAGGAGTCTTTCAACCACCATTTTAGTTGAACTGGACATTGAATATATCTGTCCTGGACCGCAGTATGACCCCAAAACCTGCCTGACCCACAGATTAAAAAGTGCCGGAAAAAGGAGTCTTTCAACCACCATTTTAGTTTCACTGAACATAGACTATCCCTGTCCTGAGCCACAGTATGACCCCAAAACCTGCATGACCCACAGATTAAAAAGTGCCGGAAAAAGGAGTCTTTGAACCACCATTTAAGTTAAACTGGACATTGACTGTCCATGTCCTGGACTGCAGCATGACCCACAAACCCGCACAGGTGCCCTTATGGACCATCAGCAAAAAAATTTCTCAATAAGAAATAAACTATATTAAAAACAACTCGTTTTCCATTACTGCTGTGCTAGAGCTACCTGCCATTTACTGGTGACATTGTTCCACCGTGACATTAGAATGTGAAAAACAAAATAGATGCCCCCAGTAGGTCAACGAGGCTTGTCTAAAAAATCCTGCATTTCAGGAAATTAATGATCAAGGCAGGTGAGGCTGTAATCGTGGATCACGCATGTTAAAACTGGCAGGGCCGGCCTTACGTGGGTGTGGGTGAGAGCAAGGGCTGGCATCAGTCATCTATTAACACGCAGGTTCAGGCTAGCAGGGCCGAGTTACAGTGGGTGCGTGAGAACCAGGGCTGGTGTTCTCATCTATTAGCACACAGGTTCAGCTAGCAGTGCCGAGTTACAGTGGGTGCGGTGAAAGCCCAGGCAGGCGTCCGTCATCCCATTAACACGGCAAAAAATGCCCTTATGATGCAGATCGAAAAACAGTCGTGCTGAAGCAGAGGGGCGGAAGCGGAAGTGTGAGCTCAGACCTCCAGCCTTTCCCTTATTTCCCACAGTCAAGACCTGGGTTAGCGCAGAGAAATTTCTCCCTCTACGAGGAGTGCTTGCCCCTCCGTTGAGTGCGGACCAATTGAGCTTCACTTGGAGATGTGGTGGTTGATGCTCCTGTTTCACCCAGGTGCCCTTTTTCTTGGCATTCTTTTTCTCGTTTTACTCAACGTTTGGAGGAAATTGTCTCTGTTTCTTGGGGTGGCGAATGTGCTCCCATACACCATGTCCTCTAATTCTACCTGTTCAAGTTTCTTACCTCCCTTGTACATCAGAGAAATATTGTATCAGTACTTTGTACATGCATGTTTCTAGTGTTAATTCTAGAAACACATTGTTTAAAATGGTGGAACCCCATACGTCTTTGTTTCTCTTTTTTTTTAAATTTGTATTAAATAGGTTGTGTCACTACAGGATTGCTAGCTATGTTTAAAGATCTTGCAAAAACAAGTCATTTTGCAATATGTGTCCATTAAACGTGTCCTTCTATTCCCTGTTTTTGACAGCACCATTCCCTTGAACCACTCTTGCAATTGTAAAGAACAAATTCTGTTAGAAACAATATTTTTTGAATAGGACCTGTTAAAAGTGCCTTTAAAGCAAATCCCCCCAAAATTCAAAACATGGGCCCTTGAGCCACTCTTGACAATTGTGAAGAACGAATGTTGTTAGAAACCCCATTTTTTAGAATAGGACCTGTAGTATAGCTGCATTTCACAGCAACATGCCCCCCAAAATTCAAAAATTTGACCCTTGAGCCACTCTTGACAAATTTTGAAGAACAAATGTCTGTGATTAACAACATTTTTTAGAATTGGACCTTTTGTTTAGCTGGATTTCACAGCAACATGCCCAAAAATTCAAAAATGACCTTGAGCCCACTCTTGAATAAATTGTGAGAACAAATGTCTATTAGAACCCCATTTTTTAGAAAAAGGACCCGTAGTTTTGCTGCATTTCAAAGCAGCATGACCCAAAAAATTTAAAAAATGAATTCTCAGCCACTGTTAAAAATTGTGAGGGAGAAATGCCACTTAGAAGCCCACATTTCTGTTCCAAAGGACCATTTATTATTAGCTGTATCTCACAGCAACATGACCCAAAAAATTATAAATATGAGTTCTCAGACACTATTAAAAATTTTTGGGGGGAGAAATGCCACTTAGGGAAACCACTTTCTGTTCCAAAGGTTCATGATTTAGCTGTATCTCACAGCAATATGACCCCAAAAACCCTTGACAATGCGAAAAATTCTAAAGAAATGTGAGTAAAATGAATACGGTTTTGTCATGAAACCTTGGTGCTTTTGACAGTCTCACACCGCAAAACCGCAAAATGATCTTTTGGGAACTGAGAATAAAAATTGCAGGAAATGATCATTTAAAAAAAGTTTAAAGAGGACCTTTCTTTTGGAAGAGGAATGTGAAGTAGACTGGCAACTAATCGGTGACTGGTGGGCACAAACATATCAGGATCCATGCCTATTATCTTAATGAAGTAAACGATCAACATATTGTGGAACCGGGTGCGTTGTCTGTAATGCTCCTCCGCTTGCTGAAGGTCCGCTCAGATATGATGCTGGCTGCTGGCAGGACAACACCTCTATGGTGTGGCGAGGGAAGCTCGGGCCATTATCCATTTTGGATACCCAGAAGTCAATTGGGTACGGAACACATCCAAAAACATTGGTGTTGAGACGCAGATAGTCGTGCACCATGTCTTAAGCTGGGATCTGTGTCTTGTATGTGTGCCCCGCATGAACATGTGTTGGTGAGGGTGCCCGAGGTCACCCATTAAAGGCTTCTGGCACATTGCCCTTTTGCTGCTGCTGCCCCTACGGCTACTTGGCCTTTACTGCTGTCACGTCGCTGACGTTGTTCCCCGTGAATTTGAAGAACGTGAAGCAGACGAAACAGATGTTTCCCGTTGATCAATCCCGCAAGGTCTCCATTTCCGCATTTTACTCACTATTTGGGTGGGTGGAAGGAAAGAGCTGAGTTCTGTTTTGTACCTGGGATCCAGGAGGTTGGCCACCCAATAAATGTTGTTCAAATTTGATGGCCTTATGCGAGGTCATGTTGGAGGAAATGGAGCATCCAAGCACTCATGTGAGAGATGGAGCTTGATTTCCAAAGCTCTGGGTCGAGGGCACTAGCAAACTGATCTTCCTCATCTTCCTCCTCCCCCTCAAATTCGCGCCAAACCTCTTTCCAAGGCAGGGACATCGGTAACGTCGGTGTCCAGGAATACCTCATCCTCCTCCTACTCCGCTTCCTCCGGCACAGCTTCAACTCAGCCCTGACTTGCTTTAGATGATGCACCCTGAGAGCTGAGGCGCTGCCTTGCACTAGCACTGGACCCTGAACCACTGCCTAATGAAGACCGATAAAATTGTGGAAATGTCGGGCCCTTTTGGATTCGACGGAGAGAAAGGCTCCGTGTCGCATCTGTGTCCGTTTCCTCCTCCGTCGCTGGGGGGGACCTGATGTTTTCAGAGTGTCCAACGATCACTCCAGAACTAAGATCCCCAATGCTCATGCTGACAAGGGCATTGTCCGCACTGACCATTTTGGTGGCTTCTTCAAAACTGGCAAGGATGGTGCAGAGCTCTTACACCTGCCTCCACTCTTCGGTGGCTCAACACCCCGAGGTCCGCACCGTTTCTTGTCAGGCCATGTGTACTTGTACTGCGTAATGGCATTGCGCTGCTGCCACAATCGCTGGAGCACGTGGAGGGTGGCATTCCAGCGTGTTGCCACGTCAACAATGAGACAGTTGACGGGGAGGCTTAACTGACGCTGCAACGCAGCCAGACGGGACGAAGCAGGGTGCGAACGGCGGAAGTGCGGAGCTCAGACCTCGAGCCTTCCTCAGCAAGCAGTCCAGACCGGGGTAGCGCTTTAGAAATTACTGGACGACAAGGTTCATGACTAGTGTTGAGCGACTATTATCGACAAAGTTGAAATCGGCACGGTTTTTATGATGATCAGATTTTTTCGATCACGCGATAATTTAGGTTAAAATCTGCGCGTAATTTTATTAAAATCGTGCCATTTTTTTAGCGCTTCCTGTCATTTTGGCAGCCAGCAAATCAGCTTAGAGAATAGAGCAGGGTGAGCTGGGTGTGCAACGTCATGAATGGGATGTGTATGGTTGCGATTGGCTGGAAAAATCACATAACCTCTTTTTACATAGAACAGCCCTTCCTGTTCATGATCAGTGTGTGTCTGTGGTTTCATAAGAGCAGGACTTGTGCTCGGTCTCTCTCAAAAAAAAGCTCAGCGAAACTGTTCTCTTTGTTCACCCCAGCATCTATGCTTTTAACTGTGAACATTGGAACTTAGGTAGATTAGAGATTTGCAGATTTTAGTTACTTAGGCTGAGAATTTTAAAGGAGCATCTAGCGCTGTACAGCCGCAGGGGATGGGGGGAGGCAGACTGTGTTTAGAGTTTAGACCCTGCATTGCAATGGGTTTTTATTAACACTTTTTGGCCAGTTTTTTGGTGAAATATAACTTGTATGTTGTGCAGCCTGCACTTAAATTTGGATACAGCAATTTTGTTTTGTCACCGCAGGTGTATTTGAAGGTGCAAAATCCATTTTTTTTATCCGATCATTTTGATAGGGGTTTTTTTTTTCTTTGGGCGGCCGCTTTTTTCATAGAGGCCCCTTGCATTAAAAATTTTAAAACAGCAATTTTGTAGTCACCGCAGGTGTTTTTTGGGGAAAA